>JANDJT010000102.1:26845928-26856434 GCA_024331685.1 Stegophilus panzeri | reverse complement strand
AATACAATATAAACATCAACTTAAATTGCTTAGCTTAAATTACCAGCACACATGGGTAGAGCTCCAGTACATCTTACACACTGGTGTACACAAAAGTACTAAGTTGCAGGTTTTGTGCCAAAATAGATTGGTATTTGGAGCGATCCATTATTCCCCTCTATCTTGACTAGAGCCCCAGTCCCAGTAAATTATGTGCACCCAGTTCTCCCTTGGTCTCATCAGACCTTAGCACACTTTGCCCCATGGTTTGGGGTGATTTAGTTGATTTAACTTGGATTTTTTTATTTTTGTGAGAAAGGTCTTCCATCTAGGCACCCTACCCCATAGCCCAGACATGTGCAGAATATAAGAGATTGTTGACACATGCATGGAGGGACCAGTATTTGCCAGATATATATATATATATATATATATATATGAGAGAGAGAGAGAGATAGATAGATGTCCTTTAAAAGGCCATGGGTCTTTCTCTCTCCATTGTAGGATTAGCAGTGGATTCATTCTAACAACACCCCTCAACATAATACCCTCATTGTTAAACTCACTTTATATTGGTCGCCCAAATTACATCCCAGGTTTCAATCAAAGACTGTAAATTTGCATGTTCTATTATACTCTTTTGAATTATTCATTCACTGGAGGTCATCACAACACAATTGTGACCTAGCACTTCTTGCAGCGGTCTCGTAAAATAAATAAATAAATAAATCAGAAAGAAAGAAAGAAAAAAGCGGCATGGCTGTTTAATCTCCACCTGCATAAAAAGCTGCTTGGTTAACGTTAAACAGGAAGGGGTTCGATTAAGATTGGACAGGCCGCTTATGATGTTTTGTATGCGCTCCTCCTCTGTGGTGATGCTGTAAAGCTTTCTGAAAGTGATCATTCAGCCCTCTCTACACTTATCTTATTTATGTAATACCAAAATCTTATTTATTTATTTATTTATTTATTTATTTTTATTTTAAAAAGCATGTTAAATGGACTCGAATAGTGGCACAAATCCAAAACGATGATATTTATGTCGTACGTATGTCCGTTCTTAGTACTTTAATGAATAATCGTTCATTATTCATTATGTACTTCAAAATAATAGTTCGTATCTGTGACTGATCTACTAACCAGCAAAGCTACGGAAAAGAGGACATTTTCCAATTCTAAATAAACCCCAGTTAGGTTCTGGTGTTAGTGTGCTCATGACTGCATGTTGTGGATACAACGCATGAAGCAGGGCATGCTTCGCCATGGTTACGCTGCATTGAACTTTGGTCCCCAATTCAGACTGCCATCAATAGACAGGTCTTATTGAAGCCGGATGAAGGTAACCTTTATACCCGGGATACTCCAAGCTGAACAGTAAGCAAAAAGCCCTGAATAGAAAGTGAGTGTAACAACAGAGAAACATGACATTAAATCATTGATGTCGGTGTCTGCGGCGGTGTTAACAAGCGTGTGTGTGTCTGTGTGTGTGTGTTTGTGCGTAGGTGGGTGGGTAAGAGATTGGGCAGTGCCTCGTAGAGAAATGAAGAGGGCTTTACCTTATAAGGGTCTCTCCACCTCTCCATGCTGCTGATAAAGAAACGAAAGCAGTAATTATTGCCAGCATAATGTGCTTAGTGTGTGGGGAATCAAAGTGTAACCTTAGAAAGTCTAATTACCCAATAAAGCAGAGATTTGCCTCTACACATCTATTTCAGTGAATTCTCAGTTTGAATAAAACGGCTTGTCAAATAAAACAGGGTTTTCCGTATATTTTAACTAATCTTTTCTAAAATGACGAACAGATTAAGTAAAGCAACACCTCAAAAACACAGTAAGTAGCATTTTATCATTTATTTCTTGCAGTAGAAGTATAACACAAGGTTAAAGGGGGGGGGGGGCATCAGCATTAATCTGTAAAATTGTATGTACACTACGTACACAAAGTAAAAATCTCTGCATACTAAGTGAACTGTCAGAGGGACTAACAATGTTTGTGTAGCAGAAAGAGAGTACGGGCAGAACAGTATCGACACCTCCTAACTCCAGGGTCGAGGGTTTGATCGATTCTGAGCTCCAGTTATTGTCTATGTGGTGTTATGGTGGCTTTACTCCAACACTTGTGATGGGAAGTTCGGATCATTTTACTGACTCAGATCGTTGAATCTCGTTCAGCAAAATGAACAAATCTTTTTTTCGAGTCATTTCGTTCATTTCAGCAGAATAGAATTAAAATGTTTACATGTTAAATTCCCCAACACATCTAATACTTACGCAAGCGTTGATCACATTTGGAATAAAAAATAAACTATAGGCTAATGCAGCCAAGGCCAAATTATGAGAAACAGAAATGATTAATTAATTGCTTAGCTAGGTCTTGCAGGCTATGCAGTCTGTTAGTTCACCTCACCTTCCGATCCGAGTCGTCAGTTCCCCGGAAACAGAAATGATTAGTTCACGTCTCGAGTCTTCGGGTTCGAGTCGTTCGTTCATCCCGTGACCACCCCATAGGCTGAATGCAGTGGAGCTGTGACGTGATGAACTGGAAGACTCGAGACGTGAACTAATCAGTTCTGTTTCCTGTACAGAACCTACAGGGACGTTGCAGTGCATGCGCGGTCAACACAAAATGAACGAATCACTCTCTGAGACAACTCGTTGTTCCCGAGTCATATTAAAGATTTGTTCAAAATGAACGAATCGTTCATGAACGACACATCACTAGCCAACACTCGGCATTGCGCATAGGCTTGTGTGTGAGCAGCTGCTCGGCCATGGAAACCCGTTATATGAAGCTTACAGTTCTTGTGCTGACGTTGCTTCTCACTGTACTCACTGTAGTGAGTGATGCAACAGAGGATAGGTGATTTTAAAGTGCCTGACAATATGTTCCTCTAAACTTCTGAATTCATTCTGCTGCTACCATCATGAAGAAAGATTAGTGAGTCTGTTCCAGAAGCAGCTAAGACTACCTCCACCATGTTTCACAGATGAGCTTGAATGTTCTGGATCATGAGCAGGCACGCTTTGAGCCTTTCCATTGCTTTGATAGAGGTTAATCTTGGATTAAAGTCACTAGCACCTAATAAAGTGGCAGCTAAGCTCTGTAGACACAAGAGGGAGGATTTGCTGATTTTGATTTTGTTGATAATAGTTGAGGTGAAGATGCGCAACAGAGGACCCTATCATCTCAACCCCCCCGCTCGTTTGCCCAGCCACGTTGCTTGTCACGTGATCCTGAGCGCTCGCTCAAATCTCCGCGACAGGCGACACTCGAGCGCGCATCATCACTTGCTATAACCGGCGGCGGCACGAGCTTTCCTCCCCTCAAACATCCGGGTGTCGCGCGCAATGCGCAGTCGCGGCGCTGCAGCCGTTTCAGCGAGCTGAGTGGAGAGAGAGAGAGAGAGGGAGAGAGAGAGAGAGAGAGACCGGAGAGAGTGCCAGAGAAGCGGAGACGCAGCGGGACGCAGACTTGGCCAAGCTTCAAACAAAGGCACTTGGGGGGGAAAACAAACAAACAAACAAACAAACCAAAAAAATAATCCCTTGCTACCTAAAGACATGGAGACGGTAGACAACGCGCCCTAAAATGTCAGATTTAAATAGGGATACCGCGAAGCGAGCGAGAGCGGCTTCCCCTCCCCTCCTCCCTCATCTTTTACCCTAAACCGGTGATCTCGTCTCAGGTGCTTCGTCCTTCTTGACGCAGTCTGACTGAACTCGGGGAGCGAAATGAAGAAGTTTAATATCCGGAAGGTGCTGGACGGCTTGACGGCTGTCTCATCTCCCTCGACGTCGCCGCACGCAGGGGCCAAAGAGAACGACTTCATCCTCCCGGAGACCCTCCAGTCCGAGCACTTCCAGCTCTGCAAGGTGGGCAAGCCAAAAACGCACCGGATTTACCGTGCATGAGTGCAGTGTACCAACAGGCCAGCTGCTGATGCCAAGCCAGAGGTGGTGTCTATTAACGGAGCGCGGATTTCCATGTTTCCACTGAATTCATTAAAGCGTCAGTGCTGCTGTCGAGCGCGTCGTGTCCTGCAGTTGCAGTCCAAAAACTGGACAGCCTATATAATGTAGTGTGTATATATAAAGCGGCACAGCAGCTTTTCATCCTTCATGTCCACCCGAGGGACTCCAGTTCTCTACAGTATGATAGACAGGCAGGCGCACTGTGGACACTGAACCGAGCTGGCCCGAAGTGCCGTTTTTACGCACGGTCGATATTAAGCTGTGACTTTCAAGGCTTGGTTCCGTGTTTATTGTGTGCGCGCGCCGTTGCGTAAAAATATTTTTTAAAAATTTCGCTCGTCACAGAAAATCTGTTTACGCACCACGGGCCGTTTTGTGCATATACGGAATGCGTCTTTGCGATTTGCGTCATGCATTTGATGTGCTGCGTTATATGCGTGCTTTGTTAAAAAAAAAAAAAAAAAAAAAAAAAAAAAAAAAAAAAAAAAAAAAAAAAAGAGAGGGAGTATAGTGCTTGTTGGAGTGGAGTGTATAGAGTGCGCGGTGGTGAGGTGTACAAATAACACCAACAACCAAGATCTGGCCTAATCTGGTATGTGCGGATTATGTCAGCCGGTCAGTAAAATTGATTTCTTGCACCCCTGAATAATTCTCTCTCTCTCTCTCTCTCTCTCTCTCTCTCTCTCTCTCTCATACACACAACTGAAAGACCTGCGCTGCGCCAGAGCTGCTACACTCATAAAAAATAAAGGTTCTTCTATGGTTCTTTACAACACCATAGGTTGTACAAAGAACTTTCTTCTTGTCAGCCATTTTTCATTGCTATAGGGTTTCTTGAGTTGATCTGAATGCTTCTTTTCTAGATTAAAGAAGTGTTTTTATGTTTCATTATAGGTTCTTCAGACCAGTGTGTTGGTTCTTCAAGGTATCATCTCATAACAGGTTAAAGTGAACCCTATAGGTTTCTTTGTGAGACTGAAAAAAAAAAGGTTCTTCCGGCAGCCACCACTCTTAAGAACCTTATTTTGGTTCTTTAGCACTAACTAAGGGGTTGTTTCTTGAGAACTCGTGATAACATGGTTCCTTGTTGCACTGCTGTGAAGAACCGGTTCTGGGTTCTTTAACGTTCCAGTAAATAGATGGTTCTCTAAAGAACTTGAGAGTAAAAAGTTCTTTGCGTAAAATTAAACGGGTTCTCCTATCATATCACATCAGGCTGAAGAACCTTTTTTGGTTTTAATCAGAACCTTTTCTTCTTTTTTTTTTTAAAGATGCTTAAGTAGAAAATATTTTTGAAAGTTGTCTGTTGACTCTACAATAGCTATACAGCCCTATTGTTCATTAAGTGAAATTATGCATCACATTTGTGAACTGTTTTGTCATGAGTGTGGAGCTTGTGGCTCAGTGCCTTCAGCTTGCAGCACTCCAGCAATGGAACAGCGCAACAGCGAGAACATAGGGACCACTTATGTAACACGCTTAGGCCTCCACTCTCTCATTAGAGGAAGCGAGAGAGAGAGAGAGAAAGAGAGGTGACAGCTGGAGAGATAGTGTCTCAGAATTGACCAACACCAAAAAAGGCTTTAAAAATATAGCATTATATTCTGCATTTACTGACTCATTCTTAAATGTGTGTGTTAAATGTTAACATCTCTGATTTTTCCTTATCAGACTGTCCGCCATGGATTTCCCTATCAGCCATCTTCCATGGCCTTCGACGCAGTCCAGAAAATACTTGCCATCGGGACTCAGAGTGGAGCATTACGGTTGTATCCTTTATTCAGAGCGTGTATTGTGTACTTGCGTGTGTGCTTCTTTTCAGACAGACCACAAGAATTCACCTGTAAGTACCTTTATTTGTATTTTCTTTTTTTTAAACATCTGAGATTTGTCCGTTTGTGTTCACTACTCATTGTATTGACTATCAGACTACATGGGATGCGAGTGAAGTGAAAGTTCATGCTGAAGTGGGAAACATTCTTGTAATTATTCAATCTCTTATTTCTATGCATCTGCCAGAGACACCGTTTTTGGTGTGGATGCAGATGGAAACTGTTCTGTTCTAGTGATCTGAGGAGCGTTTCTCCATGAATCGGAATAATCGGTTTGAAAATCGGACTCAGGAAGGCGTGAAATATCATTTTTTATCATTTTTTTTAAGAACGACCTGCCATTTGGTTTCAGTTCATTCACGGCACATGCAGGCGAGGCAGCTGACAAGTGAATTTCACAACTGAAAAGATTTCCGTTTCTCTCTTCACCGTATTCAGTCGTGTTAGATGAAGCCGCTGTCAGTCAGATTTTGCAGATCAGCTTTGTTCGATTCTATCCTCTTTTATTTGCCGGCGGAGGTGTTGACTCCAGAGAATTTGCCCTGTTTAAAAACGATCCCTGTTGAGGGTCGTGTTGTCACTAAGCCCTACGTGGTGATCAGGATTTAAGTAGATAGACATTGAAGCATCTACGGAAGATGAAAAACAGAGGATGAGATGCTAAATTTGGGTTCAAAGAGTTCCTTGACGCTCACCCTCCCTTAATGCTTGTAGATTTATCAGAGGAAGTACTAAGGGAATCTGTAAGTTACCTTGGTTATGGTTTGGCTATACTCTTTTTTTTTTTTTTAAATATATATTTACATATATTTAAACCATTTTCCCACTACATAGATCTGTATGTTCCGCGGTTCTTCTCTGTTGCTGTGGCTTTGTTATGCAGTCTGTAGTTCGTATTCTTTATTCTCAGTGTTCTAGTTGTGTTATACCGTCTCAGTATTTTGTCTGTCTCAGCTTTTTTTTTCTTGCCCATGAGGATGATGGGAAGTGGCAGATCAAGAGGCCACAGCAGCAGAGCTGTCCAGAAGATTACCGCAGAAAAAGAATAAAGAGAAGTGTACAGTTTCATAGCCTTGGGCTACTGCGCTGTGAGCCCAAAAAAAATTAGGCTGTTTGCTGTTTTCTTCCTAAAGCAGGGGAATGTAGTGGGTCATCCATATATATATTTATATATATATTCAATTCAATTCCATTTTATTTTATTTGTATAATGCTTTTAACAATGGACGTTGTCTCAAAGCAGCTTTATAGAAATATATAAACACAGGATACAGATTTTAAATGTGTGAATTTATCCCAATTGAGCAAGCCGGTGGCAAGGAAAAACTCCCTAAGATGATATGAGGAAGAAACCTTGAGAGGAACCAGACTCAGAAGGGAACCCATCCTCATCTGGGTAACAATGGATAGTGTGAAAGTAAAGGAAAGATCATTATGGTTTGTACATGAAGTCTTTGTTGAACTAGTCCACGATATATATCCATATATATATCAGCCGTCCAGCGAATAATAATCTTCATAAAGTCCTCAGATACAACTCCTTACATTTTAAATTCCTTGAAATGACCTCTTTTGAGTGACCAATTGGGGTGGCTGTGTCTCAGGTGGTAGAGCAGGTTGTCCACTAATCGTAGGGTTGGCGGTTCGATTCCCGGCCCACGTGACTCCACATACCGAAGTGTCCTTGGGCAAGACATTGAACCCCAAGTTGCTCCCGATGGCAAGTTAGTGCCTTCTATGGCAGCTCTGCTACCACTGGTGTGTGTGTGTGTGTGTGAATAGGTGAATGAGACACAGTGTAAAGCGCTTTGGATAAAAGTGCTATATAAGTGCGCCATTTACCAATTATTTTTAAAAAAATAATAATAATAATTCCTATTTCACAGATATTAGCCAGTGTTCCATTGATTTTCTTGCTTTTGTAGATATTATTCAATCTTCAGGCATTGCACCGGTTAGTGCCCATATAGTTATTATCGCACCTAGTAATCTAAAAGGAGAACAAGTGCAAATAGAGGCCCATTGGGGAAGGAATCACGCTGCCCCCACCCCACCCCCCTTGCTCACTCTGTGATTACTTTCTGTGGAGGAGGAACAGCAGACAGGACAGATAACGAGAGTTACCAATGTTTTTACGTCAAATTGGGCTAGCTTAAAACTACTACTCAGCTGCCAGGATCTTGATTTATAGCAAAGGTGTGCACACACAGTGCACTATTCGGACGGGACTAGTTTTCTAAACATAGTACTGATTCGGACGGGATTAACGTCTCCGTGTTTATTACAGAGGTGGGAGTGTCTGTTTTGTAGCTACATCTGGGCGTCGCACAAGATCACATGCTCTGCATGCGTTCATTGCGTAAAAAAAGTACCATTTCTTAATTTATCGATTTAATTTGAATTGATTAAAAATGAATTATAAGTAAATAAACTTCACGTGATTTTATAGAACTGGCTGCTTATAATCAACCCACTGAAATAAAGACTTTTATATACAGAGTGCAGAAATGATGGCGAGTAATCACCTCACACTGATATTACAGTGGCCAGTCTGAACAATTTACATGATTTGGATCTTCTTAAAACACAAAAAAGTACATCCATACTGAATCGCATGAAAACTTGTGCGTACAGTAAGAGCTTCTACGTTAGTTCACGTTGGCCAAACACACAAGGAAAAGCGTTGTGAAAAAATGATTATCGGCAATCACTGACTGGATTAGATTTTTCTCAGAGGATCACCGAGGATACCGCAAAACAGTAGGTAATTCGCGCGGGAATTTTTTTTACAGAGGTTGTGTGAGAAAAACACAGACTTGGATGGGACTCGGATGGGATTAAAATCGCGAAGTACGTCTGTGAAACGCGAATTTCTCCAACGTTCCCCTGGAAAACTAGTCCCGTCCGAATAGTGCTTACGATGAACAGAACGATTTCTATTGTAAAATACACCAATCATCCATAACATTAAAACCACCTGACTAATATTGGGCTCTGACTCCACAAGACCTCTGAAGGTGTGCTGTGGTATCTGGCACCAAGACGTTAGCAGCAGGTCCTGTAAATTGTGAGGTAGGGCCTCCATGGATCTGACTTGTTTGGGGTTTTTTTGCAAACAAAGGCAAAAAGTAAGCGTAAAACGGCATGTCTATGATGTACAGAACCGTTTCTGTTCTAAATTCTAAAATAGACTGCAAAGATTTGGAGAGGGAGAGGAGGATTTATAGAGAGTATAATGTCCTAACATCAGAAATGCGTATGTGTGTGTTTTGTTTTTTTGTTTTTTTATATAAAGGATGTAGCTCAGATAGAAATGTAGCTGAAACCTGGGAAGGCTTGTTTTACACCAGAACAAACCTCTAAAACCATTCCGAATGAGCTGCTAGACTTGGCGTTGTGGCTATGCCATTATTAACGTCATCTTGCTCCACCATCATCTATGCTCACAAGCTGCCGCTGGTGCTTCCTGTCCCCAAAGTGACGCAGCTTTTAGGTGGCCAGATTGAGATTGTGGGAGAGAACGATAAAGAGAGGAAATTCTCATTTCTTGGAAATGGTGGAATGGTGAAATCCTCTCCAAATTTGGCCTTTTGTCTCAACACGACAGCATGCGAATACTCTTAAAGAAGACTCTTAAATATTCTAGCGTTTAAGATGAACAGGACCACACTGTGCAGTTTCGAGGTGCCGTGCTGTTTTCTAGACTTAAGCTCGGGATGGTTTAAAACGTTGACATCGTAGTTACGGCTACACGCGGTAAACAAATGTTAACCTTTTTTTTTTTTTTTTTATGTTTTCTGGTTCTTTTAATAACCGTATTAAATATTCGCTTGTTGTCATACGTGGATACAGTACATTCGAAAATGTGAGGATTTGCGTTGTAAAAGTGCTTAAAACGTGTGGTGCCTCGTGCTCGTTGTCCTTTTGCAAAATGGATTGTTAAGTGCAGAGGAGAGAAAATAGCAGACTCGTAAATCTATTGATCAGATTCTGTCACATTTAAAAAAAAAAAAAAAAAAAAAAAAGATTTAACCGATCTACTACCACAAGCAAAATGGTGGCACTGTAAACAGTCCTCTTGGTTATTTTCGATGGATTCTGTACCGCATGAAAGCAAGAAAAGGCCAGAGATTGTGTCTGTCTTCATGGAGTGGTGTCTGTTGCATTTAGTGTTTGATATCTAGCATTGATCTGTTTTCTCGACTTGGCCCCACCACTTAGATAAACAGCACGGTTGCCTGTAACGTTCTCCCGCTGATTTGCTGTACACTTATTGTGACATCCCGACTGGAATTTATTTTCAGATAACCACTCGTATTGTATTCCGAGTGGCTCCTCGTGTCATGTGATCGGTCAGGTGCATCGTGCCTCGACTTGAACGAATGATTGCAGGAGAACAGGCGCTATCTCCCAGTGCCTTTTAAAACTTTTGTCTTATTGTCTTAATGTGATTCAGAACTGCGTACGGTCATGAACGCCAGAGCTTACTTACTGTACGTGTAATCCATGAGCGAGAGCCTCATGATGTTTACATGATGTCGACGTGCATGACACATGGGTTGAGAAATAGCTCAGGAAAAATAACTCCTTCCTTTCTGCCCTAATAACACAACAGCATCTGTCATAGGCATGTGTGTGTTTGTGTGTGTGTGTGTGTGTGTGTGTGTGTGTGTGTGTGTGTGAGACGGTGTTTCACCTGCAGAGAGGTCACGCCGGAAGCCTC
>JANDJT010000102.1:26811822-26835934 GCA_024331685.1 Stegophilus panzeri | reverse complement strand
ATATTGCATCATATTACATCATTTTGAGTCTGACGTGTCTTAGCTGTTGTCTCCTGCTTCTAAACATGCAATTTTTTTTCTCATTCCTTCTCCTCTAGTCTTTGTTCTGATCTTTTGCCTTTTCATCGAGCATCCGGTGTGCAAAGGTGCTGAATGTGCCAAAAAAGATTATTCAATAACACTCATTCTTTCCCTTCTAGCCCTTCTGCCTCCAGCCAAATGTCCCTGCATGGTCAAATTTGTCAGATATTCCTATCCTTATGGGGATATTTGGTCCCCACCAAGATATAAAAAAAAAAAGTTCTCTCTGTCTCTCTCTCTCTCTCTCTCTCTCTCTCTCTCTCTCTCTCTCTCTCTCTCTCTCTCTCTGTAACGATTATCAGGTCCCCTATTCCTCACAGCTACTGCAGAGTCATGCATTTCTAATGCATTGTTGCAGACAGTAGTATGTGTCTAGAGCTGCCCCTCCGTTTCCTCCCCTCTTCATCCATCTTCTTGTCATTTTTGTGATTATGTATTTCTTTTATGTAACTCGGAACATAAACACACATAAACCTCATATACAGACACACTTTACTTGAGTGCATATATGAGGAACAACCCCAGTGATGAGATGAGATGTGATATAAAGATGTCCCTGTGTCTCACTCCGTCTCACACTCTCGCCCCTGTGAGTATAGTAAATGGCTGTGTTTTGTATCTCCAATCAAACTGTCACACAACGCTTTATGGGCTGGGACCAGAGAAGCTGCAGAGAGAGAGCGAGAGAGAGAGAGAGAATGAGGGAAAGGGAGAACACGACTAAGGGATTTAGGGACTACGCTGCTGAGCGTTCTCCCACTCCCACTCTTCTCCTACTAGGTGTTAGCTGATGTTCATAGCACATGTGTCATCATTGCATAAAGCACAAACATATACAGACACATATAGAATTGTGATAGAATAGCCCTGTTTATCAAGCTGGCACATTTCAAAAAGAGATAATTGACCAATATAGTGCCATATAGTGTACTGTGTACCAGAACCCAGAGTGTTCTGGGTTCTGAATACTTTAGAGCACATTCCTGATCCAGACCTAGCCTGATGTCTGTAAAGCAAAGGTTTCTAGCATCAACAGGAGAAATACAGTCTTCCATTTAATTTACTGTAGCAAGCTTTAATTTCAGCATTGATCAGCATATTTGCTTTAAATATTGAACTCATGTCTGAGCACAGTGTCCCACTTTTCCAAGACAGCATCAGTGAGGACTCTCTCCATATTTTGGCCTGTGCCTCCGCTGATAAATAGCATTTCATAATTCTCAAAGAGATGAATCAAAAGTACTTCTGCTTCTGAGAATTTCTTCTCTCTTTTTTTTCGCCATTTAATAGTCATTTTGTGGTTTCCGCTTCGTGATCTTTGCCTTTTATGGTGTTCTGTGGGCGTCACTAAGTGCAAATCAGCTGTGATTTATGAGTGACTGCCATATGCACGTGAATATTTTTGTAAATTCGCAGGGAAATGGTTTGACTTGTGCCAGTGGTCACTAAACCTCTTAACTGAGATCTACCTTCCTGCAGGTTTCATCTCCATCCAAAACACCTGTTTTAGCTGATCAAAAACTTCTTAACTAAATGATTAGATTGTCAGATGGGCACGGTTATTGTTGGAGCTAAAGCCTCCAGGAAGATTGATTAGTTGAGTACTTGCTCTCTGGTTCAAGATATACCAAATTTCAGAATTCCTGGATGTTAAATTATCCTCCAAGTGTACTTGTTTACAGTTAAAAGGGGAAAGCCACACAGCGCAAATAATAGAGGCTCCAACCATTTTGCTATCATTGTGCACAAATTATGACTCACATTTCTCTACTGACATATTGGTTTGTTGGTGGTGTGCGTTTGTTCGGATCGCTGTATTTCCCACTAATTCATCTTGTAGTGTTTGTGATAAAATGATGTTCCTTGATCAGTTAAGATGCCAGTTCTTTAGAAGGGGGCCTCAATTAGTGGATGTACTGAGCAGTGTTCAGTATGTCACGTCTGGATTGGAGAAGGATCACCTCAAGAATTTGAGGACAACCAAACTGGAAGTGCCTTGATCCTAACCAGAGCCATATCTCCCTGCAGTTCTTGCCTGGTTTCCTACTGATGCTGAGCAGGGTTGGATAGTACCTGGATGGGAGACCTCCTGGGGAAAACTAAGGTTGCTGCTGGAAGTGGTATTAGTGAGGCCAGCAGGGGGCGCTCACCCTGTGGTCAGTGTGTGTCCTAATGCCCCAGTATAGTGACGGGGACACTGTACTGTAGAAACAGCACTGTCTTTCAGATGAGACGTTAAACCGAGGTCCTAACTCTCTGTGATAATTAAAAATCCAGGACACTTATCATGAAAGAGTAGGGGTATAACCCCGGTGTCCTGGTGAAATTCCCCCATTGGCCCTTCTCTATATTGGTCCCCTAATAATCCCCATCTCTGAATTGGCTACATCACTCTTTCCTCTCCACTAATAGCTGATGTGTGGTGGGCGTTCTGGTGCACTATGGCTGCCGTCACATCATCCAGGTGGATGCTACACACTAGTGGTGGTTGAGGAGACCCCCCCCCTCATACTATGTAAAGCGCTTTATAAATTTAACTAACTAACTAACCCTCTGCAACACCAACAGACCTAACTGGGTCTCATGCTAACAATTGTGGGATCAACTGTGGAATCCTGTAGAAGTTAGTGGAGAAAAGAACATTAGGTTATGCACTGAGATTCATACTTGTTTTCTATTCCGGCTCGCTGAGTCTTATTCTTCTGTGGAGCTGGCGTGGGTGGGGACTCAGAAGTGGGGATGACTGGGCTTTTGCAAATGCAGACGTGGTCCTCTGCCAGCTGCATTGCATCCACCAGAGTCAGACTGATGGCGCTGGACCCACTCTGCTGTGCCTGCAAGAAGTGAGGCGATGACTTGTTCCAGCGCCACCTGTTCAGCTTCTCCGGCTTCTTGGAGATGGACCTCAGCCACGCCGGCAAGACTCGAGGAGCCTCAATGAACGATGGCAAGGGGCCTATTCTACTTCTCAATATTCAGCTTCCAGTAGCGATGCCCTTTACTGGTCGAGCCATCCCGCTCCAGCTTGCTTGTCTTTACTGTGCTCGGATGTTACACTATAGTGACTTGCACTTGCATTTCCATATCTTCTAGGTGAAAGATATAGTCTTTGTAGACTGCAGAGCCTTCATATGTAAATGCAAATGCTCGATCACATGTGATACCGCTCATGTCAGGCTGTAGGCACATCCTGTCCTGTGCACAAAATTGTATTAGCCATTTTTAGACCTTCATTTGAACCACTCCATATCACATGGCATCATATCATGCATGCACATGTGGAGCGGAACATTCGAGAGAGCCATCGCAACTGCGCTGCCGGCCTCAGGAAGAACGCGGCATGGCACTCACGGCTGATACGCACCTCACAGAGAGCCACAGAGATGAATAGAGACAGGGGGAATGACAGGTACAGGGGTAAGAGAATGAGGGAGGAATGTATAGGGAAGTGAGCGTGTGAGGTTCTGCATAGATGAAGTAGGTTGTTTTTTTTTGGGGTGGGGGGTTTACCGCTTTTGAGGTTAGAAAAGAAAAACCAACCCTGCGTGATGTGTGTATTAACGATGAGTGCCGTGCTGTGTTTCTCCTGAGGCCAGTAGCGTGGTTGTGATTGCTCTCTCATATGTTTTGCTCTATATTTGCATGTATGATATGGTTAGGAGGAGTTTAGATAAAGGTCAGAAAATGGGTATTGTCACAGTACCTGCGTACACACTGGCATGAGTGGTATGTTCTTTAATACAAACATGTGTTTGTGCGTTTTTTGTATTTAATCGTCCAACCACTGAGTTCAGTTTTTGTTTTTTTGTTTGTTACCTTGGTACTTTTGACCTAGAAGCCTTTCTCTTCCGTGCTTCACACTAGCTTTTGAATGATCATCATTTCAAGGAACATTCTCAGCAGAGCGGCATTTATTAAAGTGCCCACACATCCTCTTTCACCTGTATTGACTAGTGATGTTTGTTCCTACTCGGTTTAGTCATCCGATTTGTCGATACTACCTAGTGTTTTGATTCATCCGAATATTGCAAAGACCGCATTTACAATAACCTGCAGGATTGGCGTATGTTTTCTTGTGTTTTCTCATAACGTTATAAAATGGGATTACAATGCAGATCATAGACGCACGCATAGTAGCGCGTTTACAAATCGGCTTGTAATAACACCTATGGGTTTCGCGCTGTTGTTCTTGAGCTACTTGCACCTAACACCATTCGATGCTAATCCTCAAACTAGCAGGTGCACACACAGCGTCAGAAGTGAGCTGTGATTGGAAAACAGTAGACAGGCTGGAATGATATTTATCATTTCAGCAGCGTGTGAAATGCTTAAAAAGGCAAAAAGCATCACAGAAAATGGGCGAGAAAAAACCCCACGCCTAAACCTCCACCTGCTTCCTAGTTTATACATTTCCATCTCTCCATCTGTTCAGCTTCCCCTCCAACCACCGCCCCGGGTGTCTTCTCCCCCACTATTCACCAACTCCTACTCAGGACTCGTCAGTGGGGTCGTACGTATGCGTGCGAGCAGTGTTGTTCACATAAAATACAATACAGCCGGAGGATTAAAAGTGGTGTCCACTAGACGGCACGTCAGAGCCAAATCATCCCTGTAACGTTTCGCGATTTCAAAGACTTTTTGATAAAACTTAAATTTGCTACATGGGGGTGAGGGGGACGGGATGATATAAAGACTGAGAACTGTAACTGGAGCCCCTTCACTTTGTCTTTTGATTAAAATGTAGCATCCTTCTTTATCTTTAATTTCAGTAGCCACTCCCCCTACTTCTACCAGAAGGGTGTGATGATGAGAATTCGTATTTAAATCCGTTTCGATCCGATTTAGAGTGTTCCATCTGATCTAAATGGGTCTCTTGCAAAAACGCTACCAGAACTTTCTCTCTCTCTCTCTCTCTCTCTCTCTCTCTATTTTCTCTATTTTTTATTTTTATTTTGATAAAATTTTAGTTCTCTTAATAGGATTGTGGACTCCATTTATATGATATGTTACTAATTTAAACACATACTCTAAGCCACCCATGTCCTAAATAATGCTTATTAACATTTTCATACCCAAAAACACAACCGTACTTCCATTTGCCCTGTAATAGAACAACAGAGCAATGCAAAAACAAAAACATAGAGCTACTTCCACGAGATCCAGAAAACTGGTACTCAAAACAGACCTTTTGTATTTTTGGGTAGGTTTAAATGCTACGTTAGACGTTGTTAATGTTCAAACACTAACTGTAATGAGAAAACCGGTCAGTGTCGGCGCTTAATAACGATCTAGAGCGATTACATAAGCATGTGATTTGAGACACAACATGCACAAGCAAGTATAAATTTTAAGTTCTCACCCCTTTCACTGCACTAATAATTCCCCTAGTATATCTGTTAAAGGCCGCTTTAACCAAACCGGTTATACGATTGTGTATAATGAGAATATTAAGATTTGTTTCCGCTTGCAAATTCATTTTGCTTATGATTTGCGTGTGTTTCTCACACCACTAGTCAAGATGCCACCATAGAGAAAGAAGAAGAAAAAGAAAAAAAAATGAAAAGAACTGGGTTGTTTTTGCAACCACCCAGGGAGGAGAGAAGGATTATGGGTCATTTCCCTGCCCACACTTTTGACTCGCTGTCATGTTAGCAGAAAGAGGTCAGTAACCCAAAGTAGACACTTAATGCTGAATGTTTCTCTTTTTTTTTCTTCTTCTTTTTTTTTCTGAGCTTCTCGTCGTTCCCATTTTTTCCACTCATAAATTTGGCTTCTTCATCCTTGTTCCTGATTCTTATTGCGATTTTTTTTTTTAACAAATCTTTTCATTTTTTCTACTGCTCATGCTACAGTTTCTTTCTCTCTCGCTCTCTCTTTCTCTCTCTCTCTGTCTCTCTCTGTCTCTCTCTCTCTAGGGCTTCCTATTAACGGCCACCTTATCAGCACCCTGCCCCTGAGAATTGCTTTTAGTGTTGCTTTTAGTGTTGTATCGGTGTTTGTTTGAGGTCGGACCGGAAAGATATGGATCGAGTCTGTGATTTGCAGTTGCAGTAGAAAGGCCGTTTCTGTAGATTTAGAATGTAGAAGTATAACTCACTGGACTGAAAACACTTTTGTGTGTGTGCATTACACAATTGTGCGTTGTGGAATATTATAGCAGTAGTGGGTGTGTGGGGATTGTAACTGGTGTTGAAGTGAAGGGATGATCTCTTTTGGTGAAAGCCTTTCCGGATGAGCTCTGGCTAATAATGGGTGTTCTCCGGCATTTGGAGAGTGTAAAATATTAACACGTCTAAATGTACTCACTGCCTCGCAGTTAGCAATCCATTATTCATTAGATAGAGAACAATCCTGTTTGATTCGTTTATTATTACACTGAATCTCTCTCTCTCTCTCTCTCTCTCACACTCTCACGCTGTTTCTCTCCTCCTCCTCGAATCCATCCCTATGTCCTCTCTCTCTCTCTCTCTCTCTCTCTCTCTCTCTCCTCCCCCTCTCTCCGCATGTCTTCTGCATGTATAATCCACTTCCCACTTCACTTTACCCCGAGTTCAAAAACGAGTCTGCAGCTTATGAATATGTATTTCATAAGTACATGCTCTAGGAAAACTGTGTTTAATCACAAGTATTTTCTCAGCGTCCACGCGAGTCCTCTTACAGGATGCGAGTGTGTATTGTCTGTTGATTTCTGAACTCTTTTTATCAGGATTTTACACGGGGTCCGTTCTGCATATAGCCTAGAACGTCGTATTCGGTTTTCAGCCTTACGTAACTTTTATCCGCTCCCATCGCTGACGTTCAGCAATGTCACACGTATTCGACATTTCTAAATCGTCCACGTTAAAAGTCAAGAATGAAATCGCTGGAACTTTAGTAGATTTTCAGCTTTAATAGATTATTTTAGCTGCTGTATTGGATGATATTAATGAGCTAATTCAGTTCCACGACTGAGCAACTCTGTAGGACATCCATTACTGTGTTTAAATGTTATGTGTTTAAATATTATTGATTTGCTATTCATAACTGCTTAGTGCTCCCTCACTTGTGCCTCTCCATATCACTTCCTGTGTCCATCCTGTCTCTCTCACTTACTTGATTGCTTTCTCATTGATCGCTTTTTACTCTCTCTCGCGCTCTCTCTCTCTCTCTTCATCTCACTCTTACTCTCTCGCCCTTTCTCTCTCTCTTCTATAAACATACAGTGGATTTTATTTGAAGATTCTGTAATAATGCATTTTATATTTTACCTAGAATTTTTTAAATGGCTGTAACAGATTTAGTTTATTACTCTTATTTTTTATTATTATTATTATTTATTATTATTATTATTATTATTATTATTATTATTATTATTATTATTTCTGAAGCACCTTAATGGTTTGCTTATATCTCATTCTTTCATGTGTAACAGGCTAAAGATTCTTCATTAGGGTTTTTTTTTTTTTTTTAAAAAAAGACTGGAAACTGGCCTGAAAGCACATCAGCGGGATTTGAAATCAGGAAATCAGACTACCTGGAGCAAAGTCATCCAACATGTGGAGAACATGTAGATCTCCTCATAGACGTTAACCAGAGCTCTGGACTGAACCCACGACCCTGAAGCTCTGAGGCACTAAAACTACCTGCCGTGTTGGTTTGAGTATTTCAGAAACTGATGAGCTCCTGGAAATTTCACGCACAACAGTGTCTAGTGTTTATACAGAATGGGGGGGTTCGGACAACCAGGGAAAAACACGTTGATTAGAGAGGTTCGAGGTGACAGGAAAGCTACAATAATTCAAATAACCACTCTTTACAAGCAAACGCATCTCAGAATGCACAACATCAGATATAAGTTTTTATTCATCCTTCCCAAGATGAATTCTGACTCAGTCTTGCAATCCCTGCCACTGATAAGCGCGTTCTTAACATGATGCTGCCATCACCATGCTTCGCGGTAGGGATGGTGTTAAACAATTGAAGAGAAGTACTTGTTGTTTTGCCAGACGTAGCTCTTGGGGTTCATTCGTTCAGACCAGAGAATCTTTTTCCTCATGCTTTCAGAGTCCTTCAAGTAGCTTCAAGTATGTTTAGCCACTTTACCGTAAAGGTTTGATTTGATGGAATATTTCTAAGATGTTTGTCTTTCCTGTCTCTGAGGAGGATTTCTGAAGCTCTGTTTGACATTGGGTGGACATTGGGTTCTTGGTCACCTCTCTGACCAAAGCCTCTCAAGCCTGATTACTGAGTTTGACCAGACAGCCAGCTTTAGGAAGAGTCCAGGTTCTTGCATTTCACTATGATGGTGCACTATTTAGAAACACTTTCAACTCTCGATCTATGTCTCGCCACAATTTGATTACGAGGGTCTACGTAGAGTTCCTCGAACATCACGGCTTGGATTTTAGTCTCGCTGTGAATTGTGGGTGCACAATAAAGTGTGCGAAAATAGATAGGTTTACAGTGTGAACCCACTGTATATCAAAATAGGCGCATGATTCTTCCTGCTCAGTCTCAAAAGCTGTGCGGTGAAAAGCTCGGGCTAAATTTAGACAGTGTAGGGTCATTAATACTGTCCACTGCAGCCAGGCCTGGATTCACTCTAGGAACCCGTCACACCCAGCTCAGCAAGGGGGGATTTTTAATGGCACGAGGTTCAGTGGTCTCGCCAGCCTGATGCCTGAACACAGGAGTTGCAACAATATCTCGCTTTATAAGCTGACATGAACAGCTAGAATTGTCAACAGGATCCACATTAGGATGTGGGTGGGTGAGAATGAGGTGTCAGTCTTAGAGCCAAAAGAAGCCGTGTATCAGCATGGTGTGGAACGATGATGCCGTGTATTTTTATAGATGATCCAAGTGCAGTTAAGACTCAAGATTTTTTTTTTCCAGAAAAAAAGCTTCACTCCATCATTAAGCATAACTACAAAAAAAATATGACTGTAGATTTGAGTGCAGTTTGAGGTGAAAGGTCCTGAGCTCTGGTTACTCAGTGTGTGTGTGAAAGAGAGAGACCAAGAGAGACAAAGAGATGCCCTGTGTTGCCATGTATTGGCATTGCACCCAGGGAATAATCCCGCCTCATTCCCAATGTTCCCAGGAGAAGCTCTGGATCCACAGATAAATGAAAAAAGCAATGATTGAGGACACTGTCTGGGTGGGGGTGGGGTGGGGGGGGTATCCAATCCAATTGGTATTGTATTGGATTTTTATCTGATCTAAGTATGTAGTGTTGATTGTCACGGCATGGATATTGCGCGTGAACGTACAGATTTCACCTTTCGTTTACTGTACCTTTGAATTATTTCGCAGGTTTATGCGGTTTTTCCAAGTCATTTACAAGGATAGATCAAATAGAAATCACGTTCGAGGCAGGCTGACTTCACGCAGCCATGAGAATTTTCCAATAGACTTCCTGCCCTGCGAGCTTTGAAGCACCAGGCGGCTTACTGTCTGTATTTGCAGAATGCCAGGTTTGGGTGTGTGTGTGTGTGTGTGCGTGCATATGTGTGTGTGCTTTAGAGTTTACCCACGGTGAACGGCATTTATTAGAGCTACATTAACACGATATGCAGCTGTGGCTTAATTGTTTGGTCCCCTTATAAATCAAAGATGTCTCTAGAGAGTTTTATGGGCAGAGTGAATTAGATGACTTAATCATAACCAAGAGCATGTATGCAGTGTGTGTTTCTGCAGTGTGTGTATGTGTGTGTGTGTGGGAGAAAGTGCATACAGAAATACACACACACACGTAAGTATGAGAAATCATTGCGTCATAGTTCAGCTCAGCTCATTGTGCGTGTGTGTGTGTGCGTGTGTGTGTGCGTGTGTGTGTGCGTGTGTGTGTGTGTGCATGCATGGATTTTATCTTCTCTTCGACACTGTGATATATGACTGGATGTGTCTGGCATCAGACCAGAAAAATCGCCGCTCTCGTCAGCTCTTCGGCGATTCTTTCTGACTCTTCTCATCTCTTCACTTATTTATTTATTTATTTATTTATTTATTTTGAACATGGTTTTTTTTTGTTTTTTTGGTTTTTTTAAGCCTTGGGTCCCTAAAAGGTTTTCAATGCAGACGTGCACACGTCCTGATTTCTGAAGCGTACTGCGGGAAAAATAGCGCTTATAATGCATTTGCTGCACGTTTTCCTCTCCTGTAATGGAGGTCAAGATCGTTTCACGCCATTTACAGCTGCTTGTAAAAACATAAGAAGACTCTTTTTGTTTTTGTTTTTTGTCTAAACCTGGTAGAGATTTTAATGCATTTTTTTTATTTGTCTCCTTGGACACTTTAGCAGACAGCGTATTCGTGTAGCCCACTATTTCGAAAGCAGAGCCACCAAAACTAACTAAGTTGTGTATCTTTCCATAACAACAGGAGGAGATGTGGCCCAGCTCTTTATCTTTTCTCATCTTTGTTCCCCCGAACTCTTTCTTTACCTCTGGACAATCTGTCTATTGTTGGAATCTTAGCGGTTTTGATATGAAGAAGGTAATAAGGAGG
The DNA here is from genome assembly GCA_024331685.1 of Stegophilus panzeri. Taxonomy (NCBI): domain Eukaryota; kingdom Metazoa; phylum Chordata; class Actinopteri; order Siluriformes; family Trichomycteridae; genus Stegophilus; species Stegophilus panzeri. The sequence continues at coordinate 26,825,365 of JANDJT010000102.1, read as the reverse complement.
TCTCATCCATTATTTTCTCATGTGCATGCTAACACATTTCATTTGCATTTGAATTCAAAACAGCTTGGACTTTGCCTTTGCCTTCGTCAAATAAATAAAATGTATTTCTGTATGGTTTCCTCTACGGATTTTCACCTGCTTTTATGAGCCGTCTCTTCGAGCATCACTCTGCAGTCTTGATCTTTCTAATGACATTAAGACTATCAGGCAACCTCCAGTATGGGCATAAATGGGTCTTGGTAGGTGTGTGTGGGTGTGTGTGAGAAACCTCAGGATGTTCTGTCATCACTCCAGGCACCTTTCCACCTCTCTGGATGGAGTGAAGGTGCAGGCTTTCAGTCTTCTCCCACACGGGCAAAAAAAGGCAAAAGAGTTTTTCGGTTCTTTTCTGTTGTTCTTTAATTCTTTCCCCCCCCGCACAGGTTCATTCACATGTAACCCTTCCACCCTTCTATCTTCACTTTGCACATTTCATTTCTCTCTCTCTCTCTCATTCTTTATCTCTCTCTCTCTCTCTCTCCTCCTGTCTCTCTCTCTCTCTCTTTCTCTCCTTCTCCTCTTTCTCTCTCTCTCGTCTCCTGTCTCTCTCTCTCTCCTCTCCTGTCTCTCTTTCTCTCCTTCTCCTCTCTCTCCTCTCTCTCTCTCTCCTCTCCTGTCTCTCTTTCTCTCTCTCTTCTCTTTCTCTCTTTCTCCTCCCTCTCTCTCTCTCTCTCTCTCTCTCCTCTCTCTTTCTCCTCTCTCTCTTCTCTCTCTCTTTCTCTCGAACAGTAACTATGTTGTACTTGTATACTTGTACATGCAGCATTTATATTAGGTCAAGTTCACCACGTTTCTGAGAAGATCTCACATGTCCAGTGTTGTCTTATTCATCCCTTGAACATTTCGGACAGCACAGAGTTTGTGACACAAATCTGTTTGGTTTGTTATTCTTGCCTGTAAGAAAAATGTTAATATTCGTGGGGTTTTTTTTCAATATCACTGGGTCTTTTATTATATTGCTCATATAAATGACCTAATGACTACATGCTGGCTAGCTAAATTGTAAGCATCAGTTATTAACTAATTTATACTCGGTTCCCTGCTGAAAAACAAACAACAACAAAAAACAGTGGAAACCATCACAGAAATCCTATGAATCTCCATTACATAACCATTACAAACCATCAGTGGTTAACCATTAAATAGTAGGATGTATTAAGGATGTATTCATACCTTAATGGTATCCACTAGACATAACATGCCAACAAATTACCAGTAGAGACCCACAGGGACCATTACAATTTTCATTAAAACCAATACAATCCCCATTATAACCATTAAAACCGTTACAAATTCGATGAGGGTTTGTATTGTTTGTTTGTTTTTCAGCAGGATATCTATATATTTTCTAGTTGCCTTGCATCGGTGTTCTCATAAGTTCTGAATAATTCCATAGAAGTTCCATGTACAGTAAAAGCACCATCAGACTGGATCCTCTCTAGATGGGTGTTGGTCCAGAGGTTCCTAATGAATGAGAAATGCTTGAAAATTCTTTCCACATCACATTAAAACAATACTGGATTATTCCAGTCCCTGTCCAGAGTTAATCACACTTTGACATGGTCAGTTCCCTAACTCTCCCTGGTACAGATTCGGTCGCCCCGGCGTGGAATGTTACTGTCAGCATGAGAGTGGAGCAGCCGTCATCCAGCTACAATTCCTCATCAACGAAGTAAGTGCGTTTCTTCGGTGCCTTCCTCCCTCCCTCCCTCCCTCCCTCCCTCCCATTTGTCTCGCTCTGCTCTCTTCTCCATGCCAAGCAGCCATGCCCTGAACCGTAATTTATTCCAAGTAGCTCAGCTGATCCCTCCGCTCGCTGCATTTGTTGTGAAGATCCCACTTGTACTCCTAAGTGCCCCAATACAGGGAACTAACAGTACTTTGTTACCTACAGGGACCTCTTACTCGTTCTTCTATGCCATGTATTGCTGATTAGTAGCCCTATGATATAAATGACATACTTGTCAACATCTTTGCCATTCATTAGATATAATGCGGATCTGGATACATTATTTTCTGAAGGCTGGAATTAAACATGCACCACTCGCAGCAGTTCCTGAGAAGCCCAATGAGGTGCAGCATGTTCCTTAAAAACGACTGAAAATAAGCAGAGCCCTCAAGTAGCTCGACCAGCAATGACACTATTTTTGTCAAAGCAGAGCTGGGCGCTATTTCTGGGCCCATCTTGTGCAAGAACACAGTATGAAGTATGGCACTGCTCCTCCCCACGCTACAGCAGTGTTCTAGCCAAGTTGGCTAAGCGCTGAACCATGTAGCCAAAAGGAAGAGGTTTCAAGAATGTCTCACAGCTCTAAGATGGCTCCACCGAATCCTGAAATTGTTGTCATGTTCGTGTGTAGTGAGTAGAGTAGAGTAAAAATCCACCAGCGCAACGGAGTTGGGAAGTAAAAGGTGCGGATCCGTCTGTTCATAATGGACACGCTTCTCCTCATGACGGATAGGAATATGCAAACTTCATTTAGAATTAAAACTGACGAGAAGTGCCATATATTGACTGATAAATCACAACCCGAGCCTCATTGGTATGAATCTAAGAATCCTTAGTTTGCCTTGTCCTCCATTCACTGTTAAAATTGTTACTGCAGCCAGCCACTAGTGAGAGGGTCAAGCACGTTTTTGGCTTCAAAACGTTGTCCTGCATATACAGGTGGCGCTGTTGCCTATGCAAGGGGAACGCCTTCAGTCATGGAAGCGGGCTATGTTGTGAAACACGATATAATATAATTGTATAATATATTTTTTTTCCACTTGTATGGGCAAATTGTGCATGATAGTCGAAAATCAGACGATGTTTAGACACGGGCGAATTATATTGAAACTCAATGGAAGATACTTTAAGTGATAGATATTGATTTGTCATGCACAATACGACCAGGGACGTGAACTAACAGAGATCCGTGATGATATCCGCTTGGGTTTACTGCAGTGACTAATCAGGATACTGAACAATCCTTTATTAGGCTAAAACAAAAAGTTACAAAATGTTACTTTCGCATTTTTAATGCGCTTCCATGGCACGCATTGCATTCATGTCAAGAAACATTCTTTCTATGCATGCTGTGTGTGTGTGTGTGTAACTCAGTATACCAAGTAAAGCCTGTGGGAGAAGGCATAAGGTCGTTCATTGCTGCTTTATATACACGTACATCACACATATAGCCTGTGAATCATCTCCTGGGAGAGGACAGCTTGGTCTGCTGTAAATTCAGGTCCTGTTACCATCCAAAAGACTTTCTGTAGAAAAATGTAGACGTATTTTTCCTACTTTTTCCTCAGTCTTGTCCACAGTTAACAGCGGTGCGCATTTCTGCCTTGCTATATATTTATTGATAAAGTACTGTATATAGTTTTAGATGTTTCTGGAAATATCTAATAACTCCAAAACAAAATTCGTTCTGATAAAATAGTATGGTGTCGGATGGTTGTTGTTGTCAACTGTAGCCTTGGCTTGGGGAGGGTTTTTTTTTTTTTTTTTTTTTTAAATCCAGTCACATTAGACAGAAGTTTTCCCAGAAAGTTCCATGGAGCATCTGGTTCAGGAGTTCCTTTGTCATGCATTTGATCCCATTCTGATGTTTGATGTGAACAATAAGAGTTTTACGCAATAAATGTTATGCATCTCGCCGCAGCCACATGACTGTGTGTGTTTTATTTTGGTTGGTTGGTGCATCTCGAAGGCTTGCATCTCCATCCCGCATCTCTCTCTCTCTCATCTCATCTCATCTCGTCCCGCATGCCTTAGCTCGTTTTCTCCTCCATGTCTGGCTTTCACACTCTAATTTTTCACTCTCTCACACACTCACACACACTACCACCCCCTACGACTACTTTTAGGATCTTGGAAACCAACAGGAGTCCATTATCGCGAGCAGGATACTTATGTTACAGGAGGACCTCAGAGTCATTGGATGTTTCATGGAATCCGTCTTTTCATTCAGTCTCTCTTTTTTTTGCTCCACAGGGGGCGTTAGTGAGCGCTTTAGCTGACGACAGCATTCACTTATGGAACCTGCGTCAGAAGAGACCAGCCGTGCTGCACTCCCTTAAGTTCAACAGGGAGAGGTGAGTTGAGCCGCTCGTGCCTCCTGGTCACTTTAGAAACAGATGGTACGCTACTTAATTGACTTATTGTTGTTGTTGTTGTTGTTGTTGTTGTTGTTGACAGACAAATTCTCTTTGTGCTCGACCTGACTGCTTGTCATAAACAACGCGAGTAGCCTAAGGGCATACTGTAGCTTAGTATGCTCTGCTGCACAGTTGTATGCACACACACAGACACACACACACACACACACACACACACACGCACATTACAAAAACATCTGCCTTTGTATACACTCAGTCATATTTCTTCTACTTATATTACGTTCACAATTCAGACGGCTTTTCCAGTCCTGAAGAGCCAAACGCCAGCTCAGAGACACCCGAGTTACCTCACCACTTCATTTACGGGTGTTTACGAACACAGTAGGGATGTTTTACAACAAAACAGCTACAGTATATGCTAGGACTGCATCGTGTAAGATACCTTAGATACAGGTGAAATGAATACACGTAAATGTGATGTGTGACCAAGAAATGGAGAAAAAGTTGTTGTTGTTGTTGTTGGTTTTTTTTTGTAAGAACAAACCATCCCATTAGTCACCTTTTGCCAAGCCTCTGAAATAAAGAGTTAAACGTCTCGGTCAATTCCGTGCAGTTGTTGATTTAATTTGAAATGAACTGACTCTTCAGTTCTCATCAGTGGCCTGTCTGCTGAAGAGACTGACAGCTTGCCAACAGCAGCTTTTAGGGGTGAACAAGTTTCTGCCATATCTCAACATCCATATGTGTGTGTGTGTGTGTGTGTGTGTGTGTGTGTGTGTGACATTTGCCAAGTGTGTCTACTCAAGTTTTTTTTTTTTTTCTTTTTTTTTTCCTCGCCTGGGGAGATGGCGGGAGCAGTAGAGCGATGTGAGGATGAAAAGAGTACACAAGGTCTCTAAGGGAATATCCAGTCAGAACCGTGTAGTCATTAGTCCGTGTAGTCGCTGAGGGGCAGTTTTCTAAATGAAGCCTGGAGGATCCACGTCTGATTCGGTCCAGGGACCGAACTACAATCCGTGTCCTAAAAATAAGACGCGGACTGAAAACTTTGACCGTACCGTAAGTTTGTTGCACCGTCAATCAAGTCATCATGAAGTGCTAATCCCTGACCTTTAGATGTTCTGCTTCTCTAACGGAACGTTTTTAGCGAATAAAAAAAAAGAAGAAAAATTGCACCTTCAGGTGCTCATCAGCCGGTTTGAAGTGTGCCTCTGTACCAAGGGGAAAATCTAAAGGAAATGTTAGTTACTGCATTGATTCAAATGCAAACTCTGATGCTTTGTGCAATCTGGCAAAAAAAAAAACCAACTATTTAAGGAAAGCATCATTTAATGGAATCGTTTCATCTTTGATACCGGACATTTTTTCTTTTATGTGCGTGAAAGCCGGCTGTAAGCTTTTACTCACAGGACAGCTACTGAACAAACACGGTAGTGGCAGCCAAGAAACGTAACAAAAGATACGGTGTTGAAAAGGAGAGCGGTTTGTTGGATTGCGGCAACAGAGGAAATGTCTCGATAATGTCTCGTCGGAGTTATATGACCACAGGACAGGAAGTCATCCTGTACCAGAAAGATATACTGGACTATACTCTGTTCGTCAAATTTATTTACTGTTATGACAATGCGAAATGATTTTATTATTTCCGATCAAAGTGCACAAGATATGGCAAAACCTCATCATTTTCTCTAATCGTACGTCTAGGATCTTCATCGTATAATCCGGCAGGGAAGAACCAAAGGTATCGCACCGTCGGTTATCGAATTCTGCCAAGATTTGATTGAAATCTTCTCGTACAGTGTGAAGAGTAATAATCGTGGAAAAAGGTGGCTGGAATTAAACATTAACATTAAACCCACTGACAGGTGAAGTGAAAGCACCTACAGTATAATGGGCACATGAGCATCAGAACTGGACCATGGAGCAGTGGAAGAAGGTGGTCTGGTCTGATGAATCACGTCTGATGAATCACGTACATCATGACCGATGACCGAGTGTGTGTGCGTCGCTTACCTGGGGAAGAGGTGACACCAGGATGCACTATGGGATACAGGCAAGCTGGTGGAGGCAGTGTGATGCTCTGCGTAATGTTCTGCTGGGAAAACTTGCGTCCTGGCATTCACGTGGAAGTTACTTTGACACGTCCCACCTACTTAAACATTGCTCCAGACCAAGTACACCCGTTCATGCCAACGGTATTCCCTAATTCCAGTGGCATCTTTCAGCAAGATAATGTGCCCTGCCACACTGCAAAAATTGTTCAGGAATGGTTTGAGGAACATCTCGAAGAGCTCAAAGTGTTGACTTTGTGTTGGCCTCGAAATTCCCCAGATCTCAATCCGATCGAGCATCTGTTGGGGTGCACTGGACAAACGAGTCCGATCTACAGAGGCTCCACCTCACAACTTACAGGACTTCAAGGATCTGCTGCTAATGTCTCAGTGCCAGATACCACAGCACACCTTCAGAGGTCTTGTGGAGTCCGTACCTCGATGGGTCAGAGCTGTTTTGGAGGTGCAAGGGGGACCTACGCAGTATCAGGCAGGTGGTTTTAATGTTCATTCAAATCTGTTCGCTATAATATCACAAGCCTCTCACAAACCTCCTGAATTGATCCGACTGGGATGGAAATCGGTTTAAACCTGCGTTTTTATGTGACTAATCCCCACATGGATGCACAATAAGTGTCTATGAATTTAATCAGGGTATGGTTTGTCTACAAGCTTTAACATTCAACGTTTTAACCTCCTGACTGCCCCAAAGGTCCGATGCTTGCTTACTTCCTGTTGTAGCGACATGCTTTCTTCTGTTCTACGGTAAACACTTCTATTCTTCTATTCATTGAGACCCCTGCTGCCTAGACTCAAGATTTCCGGGGTTTTTTTTTTCTCTGAGACAAATCCTCCGTCTTATCGTCCTTTAAGGGGCTACAATGAAACCCAGCAGATTTTAAGTGGAGTCTAGCTGACAAGTAATACTTTACAGCGCCAGAGATTAGTCTTTTTTTTTTTTTTTTGTCGACTTTTAAGCTTCCGGCTGTTGGAGATACGAGTGTGTGTGTGTGTGTGTGTGTGTGTGCGCACATCTCTGCAGGTCAGAAGCTCTGTAAAGAGCAAGCCAAATGTCAGGAGTGCAGGGAACCCAGAAGCCATGCTAATACACTCCTTTAGCTCAGCATCACACTGCGGCAGCACAAACACCTGCGCCACTTCAACAAGCCTGGTGTGTGTGTGTGTGTGTGTGTGTGTGTGTGTGTGTGTGTGTGTGCGCGCGCACCGGATGCGTGTTAGGGTCTAGAGATGATTTTCCACTGAGATCATGTTTGCCTGAGCGTGCAGGAATAAAGGAATAAAAGAAGGCAATAGGCATCTTTTTTTGTTGTTGTTGTTCGTTGCTGAACGTTCGCAATTGAGCAGTGAAAAGAGAAATCTTGCCTAGTCATGCCGGAGTCGACGCCCACAACGTGACCTTGCAGCAATGTCAACTGCCACGTCGAGCTGCGTGTCTGTCCCACCGCTCCACCATTCCAATGCAACCTCTAGTGAAAAAAAGCAGCAAAATAAACAGCTCAAACTAAGACATCAGACTTCTAGACTTATGACATAGTGATTCTTATGGCACCTTTATGATACCTTCGAAGCTAACAAGACAGAAGAATCGATCGGTTCTTTGTTCTAGGGGAGTCACGTTAGCCGTGATCCAACAGAACGCTAACTTTACTGCTGTCAAATGAAGTGGCGCTATTGATCTCATATCCTCTTGCAAAATGGATCCAGAGGGAGTCGTGTCATTATGTAAACCGAAGTGGCCTGTCTTTTTATTTATTTTATTTATTTATTTAATTTTTTATTATCCCTTATGAAAGACTGTTGCTTTTTGTGTCCTCGTGGGAAATTTAGTTCTTGACCACAGCATTGCATCAAAGGGGGGAACGCTCACTTACATGACGAAGATCTGCGCCACCTCTCAGAGGATCTCCTGTTTCTTCATCAACCGCCCCCCCTCCTCTCAATCTCTCTCTCTCTCTCTCTCTCTCTCTCTCTGTCCTTATCAGAGAAATAGCATGCGGGAGTTTCTAACAGTCCAGCTTGTAGGTTGTTTTGTGAAGTGTTGCGCTTGCTGTGTGTGCTTGTGTGTGTGTGTAAGAGAGAGAGAGAGAGAGAAAGAGAAAGTCTGACAGATATAAGAAAGTGTGTTGAGTGTGATGCATGGTGTGTCTCTCAACTCACTTGTCCATGAATTTATGCATGATTCTGCAGAGGACTGGTGTGTGTAAAAAATAAATAAATAAATAAATAAATAAAGTGTTTGCGCATTCATATCCATTCATATCCTAAAATGTTCACTTTCTTTGTAAACAGTCGCACGGCAGCACAGCAGCTCCGTTTGAAAATATCGCGTAGTGTATCTAACGAGTCCCTGCTGTAATCCGAATTTACTTTTAGATGACGCAGAAGAGCTCGACGATGGAGGAAGTATGGTAGCTTTTTGTTCGCTAGTGCTATCTAGCGCGTATTCGTTTGCTTATCAATTGCTTATTGCTTATTTGCGTATTGGGTGCAGTGGTGGCTTGGTGTTTAAGGCTCTGGGTTACTGATCGGAAGGTCGGGAGTTCAAGTCCCAGCATTCCCAAGCTGCCACTGTTGGGCCCTTGAGCAAAGCCCTTAACCCTCTCTGCTCCAGGGGCTCTGTATCATGGCTGACCCTGCACTCTGACCCCAACTTCTTGACATGCTGGGATATGTGAAGAAAAGAATTTCACTGTGCATACATATAGGTGATCAATAAAGACTCAGGATATTCAGGATAAACCCAAGTGTGCTATTCACTAAAAATGTCTCGCCTTAGCATGTGAGTCATATGGTGTATTCGTGAATGTAGAATGTTTTTGTGGTGATTCTCGTTTTCTTTCTTTGTTTTTTTTTGTATTTTTCAGGATAACGTTCTGTCACCTGCCTTTCCAGAGTAAGTGGTTGTACGTCGGCACAGAACGAGGAAACATCCACATTGTAAACGTGGAGTCCTTCACCCTCTCAGGATACACCATCATGTGGAACAAAGCCATTGAACTGTGAGTGATACCAATAATAACAATTTACACTGATCATCCTGTTTGAAAGTTTTCATCCCCCTGGCTCTTAATGTATCGTGTTACGTTCTTGAGCATCAGTGAATGTTTGCACCTTACATAATAGTCATGTATGAGTCCCTCAGTTGTCCTCAGTCTGAAAAGATGGATCTCAACATCATACAGTCACTGTTGGAAAGGGGTCAAATATACAGAAGATGCTGGAAAAGTAAAGAATGTGCAGGACCTGGAAGATTTTTCTGAAGAACAGTGGGCAGTTGAACTGCTCAGGACAAACAAGGGACTCATGAACAACTTTTGAATGGGGTCATTTTTATAAATTCAGCTATAATCGTGTCTTGTGGACTATATGTAAACATCTGTTATGTGAAATAGCTTATTCAGGACAGAACTAAATAAACAACAACATGGGATTTTTGTATGATCCCTCTTATTTTGTTAACAGTATTAAGATTTAGCAGATCCTGCAAGGGGTGTGCAAACTTTGGGCACAATTGTACATTTATCCAGAACAGGGGTCGGACCCAGCGACGTTCCACCAGACCAAACCCAGTACTCGTACCAGAGCAGTTCAGACGTTCAGCAGCTCTAGTTTTCTCTGGTACAGTTTCTTCAGTCGCATGCATTTAGTTATTATCAGTTATTTATTTAGATGAAAGCAGCTTGTTGAGACGGAGAGAGCTAAAGAGATCGGAAAGGGACGTTTTGAACACTGATTAAAGAAGAATGGACATTGTACATGGAGTGTATACTTTTTATACTCCCCCGCCCCCCGCCTCCCCACCACCCCAACACATTCAAAACCGTTGTGTCTCAGAGTAGAACCAACTAACTTTGTTATATAATCATAGTGCAGGTGCAATACAAAATAACAAAATGTCAACAAAAAGAGATTAACGCAACCTGGTTGGAAAAAAGACCTGTAGCCTAGCGCTTGCTTAGCCAGCATTATAATCTGATGGAAGAATCGATGGAGGACTTTGTTAAGGAATCCAGTTGACATTCGCTAAAATGCTGTCCGCTTATTTTTATGGATTAGCGTTAAAAGACAGGGAGCGCTGTTCGGATAGACTAACACATCTGAATGGTGTAACTCTAGAAGATCCTTCTGAGTGTTTTGATGCTTGCAGCGTTGTTTGTGGGCACGATCAGTTCGACAGTATCACACGAATAAGAGTGCGGTTAAACCGAATATCAGCACGGCTGTGATTCACCACAGGCACGAGGTCATAGGTGCTCCGAGCCTACATGCGGTGACACGTCCCAGTGCCGTTATAGGAAATATCAGCACTCTCAGAACGCCGCTCAACTTAGTGGACCAGAACTAACTGTTATACGTGATGCGTATTGTATGATTATAACATCAAGGACATCGGTGTGATGCTGAAAGCCGAGGTGCTGCCCAAACGAGGAACGAGAGCAGAAACCATAGCTTTATAAAAGCGAAATCTTCAGCAAGAGTAACAGCAGCATTCTGACTGTCCATTAATCTCTTTGTTCCATGAATGTTCGAAACGAATTGACGTTATTTAGTTGATTTACCAGTTGCGACAGCTACTCATGTCAGATATGACCCGCAGCTGCTCTCATGTTCAGTATTGAGCTCTACGTACAGTACGATTGGGAACGGCCGAGAGCTCTTGTGAGTATGCGGTAAAAACTGAGGCGTTTATGGACACTTTTCGTTTTTTGTCACTTGTCAACTTGCTCTCAAAAATGAGTAGTTTCTGATGCCACTGTTTTTTTTTTTGCAACCAGGAGAAGCACTTTACATCAGCGCGATGTGTCTCACTCAGGGACTATATCCAATAATGAATGTTTAATCATGGTAAATGGTCTGCATTTATATAGCGCTTTTTTTTTTTTTTTTTTTTAACCTTACCAGTTCTACAAAGCGCTTTACACTGGTTCTTATTCTCCCATTCACACACACACACACACAAATGGTAGCAGAGCTGCTATGCAAGGCGCTAGCTTGCCATCGGGAGCAACTTGGGGTTCAATATCTTGCCCAAGGACACTTGAGTCACGTGGGCCTGGAATCGAACCGCCAACCCTAGTGGACATCCCGCTCTACCACCTGAACCACAGCCGCCCGTGTTAGTTGCTTATCCGGACTGTTGTAATCAAGGAATGTTAAGTAGTCTACAGTATACAGACCTCGATGGTGCATTGTCATTAAGGCAACGATAATGCTAAAACAACGATAAAACGCTTTTCCCACCAATAGTTCAACAAAATATTGTTTTGTTCACTTTACTGATCTGACGTTTGAGTAGTCGATCACGTCACCTTGGCAATCTTAGCAAACCAGCCTTTATATGTGACTGATACGCTGGTAAAAATAATTAAATAAATAAATAAATAAATTGTGGAAGTCGTTTGTATGAAGTCAGCACCAACATATTCCTTGTTGTAATATATAGCCTATTGTATTCTAATTAAAGCGATTAAACTCAAGTATAGCCGAAATATTCTCTAGAACATCTGTCTTATGATTGCTGACACAGCCAGACGATTATCAGTATGTTGTACAACAGTCATGATCGCTCTTCATGTTGTGTTGTATTATCTGTCACATAGAAGATGTAATCCACTGAGACTGGCAACCATGAACAGTGCCATGCTGTCTCTAGGTTTTGCTGTTGGTAGTAAAGCGACTGTCTAAATCGCATCCGGAAAGGACTGGTGTCGGTGCAGGTTTTCATTCCAACCAAGCAGAAGCCACACCTGAGTCTACTGAAAGCCAAGATAAACTGATTAAACAGGTGGAATCAGGTGTGGCTCCTGCTTGGTTGGAATGAAAACCTGCACCCATGCCCGCCCTTTCCGGATAAGATCGGATGCCCCTGGTCTAAAGGGAATGTCAGGAAACGTTTTTGTCTGTTTTAGCGATCATACACATCTACATTTTTCTTACTATCCTTTGTGAGGATGTTCTGTTAATGCATTACACTTAAATCAAACACTAAACTTAACTAAAAAACAGACCCCCACAAGGTCAGTCAAGACTATTTAATCACGTTTTCTCTCCGGACTAAGCTTCGGGCTTTCTGCTGCTGGAGGTAGAAAATGTTTTCTAGTTTATAGAATAATTCATAGAATGCATTCAGGCCTGATATGAACCTCCAAATGAGGATGACTTCATTGCCCTGTCCTGGGATTTGGCACCATTAATCACAAGCTTTACAGCCATTTTGCCTCTACTCTGCATTTCTCCCCTTTCTCTTTCTCTTTCTACCCTCCTCAGACTCTAAAAGACACATTAACAGCGCCCCCGTATAGATAACATTACTTTTTATACCTGCTCATTATAACAGTAATAGACCGTTACATGCTACCGATGACCACTCCTACCATTCGTACCGCCGATGCTCGACTACGCCCTCGCTGTCCATCTGATCTTTAAACCAAGCATGTGAAACCTCTCAGCCTTTCATTATGGTACTTTCTTTATGCTTCATTTACTTGTGCCTGATAATTACTGCGCATATGTTTTGTTTTGTGTTTCTGTTAGTATTAGTGATGTTGCTACCAGGCTAAATCGCGCCCCCAGTATGATCTTTGGCTGTGTTTTGAATACGCCGATTAGCATCCATTGATGACCTTCCTGTTTGCGTGCCAAACCTTAAGCAATCATGCAGGGCTGCGATCATGCCAGTGGGTCAGAGCTGCCATATTCTCACCATACCCAAACTATGAAAATGGTACATTAAGGATCTCATGAGAATAAAGCTGTAAACGTTAGCATGGAGAAAGGATCGTTGTGTCAGAGGAATCTGTGGTGTCTCATGTGGATATCACTCTCATGCTACTCATGCTACAAAAAAAAAAAAAACAATGACAGATGACAGTCCGTGTTGGCATACTGGCATAGTGTTATCACAGCGACACACAGGGTGTTGTGGCATTTTGCCAGAGTGATAGAAGGTGTATCATGGCATAGGGCCACAGCTTAAACTGAGGAATGAACAGGATGGTTCTGGCATGAATCTCAATATTGTTTTGACAGTGTTGATCCTTGCAGGCCTGTGTTCTCCTCTTCAATGCTGACGGTCACGCTCTCCTCTACAGCTCGGTAATGAGAGGGTGTGCAATGTGCTTTGGTCTTAACCCTTTATCTCTACGGTATTGACACTCAACATGAACATCCTTCTCAGAAATAAAATGAGCAGATTGCCTTGATGCTCTCACAAACTCTCAATCACGCACACATGTATGGAGAGCTGTTTAGAGCAGTGTTTCTCAACCGGGGGTCCCCCTAGTGGTCTGTGGCGTAATTGCAGGGGTTCCGTGGGAAAGTTTATT
>JANDJT010000102.1:26776231-26786856 GCA_024331685.1 Stegophilus panzeri | reverse complement strand
AACTGGCACACTGCAATGAGTTAGCTGGCGTTAGGCTAGGAATGGAGGGAACTCATATTTAGAGACCGGTATTATTTTATTTGGAAGATGAAAGCTGACTTATAACTTGATCCGTTTGCCACGGCATCTTCTTTTCGTTTCTTTCCAAGTCCAAGGTTTTTGGTTTTTTCAGTGCTTGGACTTCTTGCAACTGGCACATTTCAAAGAGAGATAAGTGACCGTCTCTTTAGCCTAGGTGTATACAAACTTTTATTATGCATACCTTTGGCCACAGTGTTCATGATCAGCTGGGAGTGTAGACATCTTGTTTTCCTGTGTTTTAATCTCAAACCGTTTTCTTTTCATGCCTAATTCACCTTTTCTTCAAACCAGGTGCTGTTACACCGTACACTAAAAGGTTTTCCATGCCCTTATTGAACATCCCTTTCCAGATTTATTCCCACTTTGCTGTTATACATTTATTTACATAAAAGGAAAACCTCATAAAGACCTAGAAAAGGCGAAATAAGTGGAAAACGAAAAGAACGAGTTATGACTCACGTCTACGTCGATAAAGATACGCTATATGATACGGCCAGATATTTGTGGACACCTGACTCATGTGATTCTTCCCCAAGTTGTTGCTACCCCAGGCCTCCTCACTCAGCACCCTCACCAATGTCTGACCTCAACGTCACTAATGCTCTTGTAGCTGAATGAACACAAATCCCAACAGCCACACCCCAAAATCTAGAGGAAAGCCTTCCCAGAAGAGTGGAACGCGTTATTTTGGGGTGTGGCTTTGGGGATTTGTGTTCATTCAGTTACGAGAGCATTAGTGAGGTTGAGGTCAGACATTGGTGTCCACAAATATCTGGCCGTATCATATAGTGTATATTTATCGACGTAGACGTGAGTCCTAACTCATTCTTTTCATTTTCCCCTTATTTCGCCTTTTCTAGCTCTTTGTGATTGTTTCCTTTTATGTTTTGTGGGCGTCACTAAATGCAAACCAGCTGTGCTATGAGCACACTTTACCCATTACACCTACAGATCTATCAGTTCCACATGATGCTCAACTAGAGAAATATGACATAGCCTTACAAGACATACTTTATTTTTACACCATCCTCACTCTGAATAGGTGTAGACAGCAACGTGTTTCAGTAGGGGTGGGGGGGGGGGGATCTCAGGCAAGTTACACTCCCTTTTCGTGAAAGTGAAAAGTAGTTCTTAGCGTCGTTGCAGAACACTTGAATGAGAAATACACCATGTGTTTAAAAAAAGAAGCATAATAGCACAAGTATGGTTTGCTAATTATTATTTTTTTACTTTCATGGCTGTTGTATGGAATGATGGAATGACAGCGAGAGAGAGACTTGTAAGCGGACAGCCAGCTTGGCCGTGTTCCATCACTAGAGGGAGCCAGAGACCATTGCCTTGAAGATCAATTGGTTATTTAATTAATAAATTATGATCAGTGATACTCATCTCACCTGTTCCTGGGTCTATTGTGTCTGTGGGTGGCTCACTGGGTCGCGGTCTTGCCTCGGCAAACCGGAGACAAGGGTTCAAACCCTACCTGGGGTGACCTTTCTGTTACTTAAACCTAAGCAATTTAGAAGCTTTAGATTATATATATATATATATATATATATATATATATATATATAGACACCTAAGATTATTTCCAAAATGTCAGTATAGAATTGTAATGAACTTCTGAAAGTGAGCTTTGGTCAGAGCAAAACTCCTGCAGCTATTTTCCTCACAAATGCTTCGTTTGGAAAACGAAATCACCACTGTTACACTTTACTACAGACAAAAAAAATGAGCTAAACAATTATTAGGCTTCATTATACAGCATGTATTTCGTCGCATCTGCATCACCGTCTTCTCAGAAATAGACCGAGAGAATTTCTAACCTCAAAATGCTTTACTTCCTTCCCAAAAAAAAAAAAAAGTGTTGGCATCTAACCATCAGCAATTCTACAATGGCGGCGGTAGAGGAGGTAAGATGGACAGAGAGAAGAACACACCCCACCCTTTGTGTGCAACCACTGTCTCTGTCTTTAAAAAAAAAAAGAACAAAATAGAAGAAAATAAATCTGTTGGATTGATTTTAACAGATTATGTGGACTGCATGCTACATGTTTGTAGCACGTGTGTAGTGTGTAGCGTGGTGCATCCGACTTCACTTGTCGCGTAGACACCTCCCCGGATGGGTCACATGACCGTCTGCCTGTAAATATGGTGTTTATCTGTGAATTTTTGTCTAATAATTGTTAGTTTTGTTTCTGAGCGTAGACAATAATGGGATCGTGGGGAGTTTATTCTGATTAGCAAAATGGCATAAAGTGTTCCTGCTAGACTCACATTCTCTTCTGTGTCTCAAGTTATTTCATTTTTATTATAATTCTATATCCTTTCCATTCATTCAGGATTCAATAGCACGCAGTCTGATTACCCTCGACCACCATCACTCCCTGGTTTTGTTCTCCTGTTTGGTGCATGCTTGTGGCATGAGTTGCTGGCAGTCTCATTCTTCCAGGGCATTATGAGACCCAACATCCACTACCTGGTTATGTCTGTCCAGCATGCAGCATTTAATTATGCATTTGTTTTGTTACAGTGTTACATCTGCACTGTTTGTGTCTCTCCCCTACCCCCACCCCCCGCCCCCCGCTTTGGATTTCTACGAATATTTCCAGCTGTGCATGACTACTATATCCTCGTCCGTCCTTGAAAGTATGTAAAGAGAAGTGTTTTCTTTCTTCCAGCAAGGATGTCACGGAAATTAAGCTTGCCTACTGAGCTAAAGCCAGACTTGGGTAAGCTTTGACTTGTTCATATTTCATAGATTTTTTTTTTTTTTAATTTGAAAATGGGAACCCAACATCATCACATTTGTCTGAACTCTGGAGAGTCATCATTTTTGTCTCGTGTCAGTGAGCGAAAGACTACTAGCTCCTGGGAGACTGGAGTTATTTCGGAGTTGTACTGTAATAATCATGATGTTTTGAGCCACATGATGTGCAAATAAATCTGAACAGCTGTTAATTACACTCTGTATTAACTCTTGAATGGATTCGTGTCCAGATTCCTTCCAGATTATTCCTCCTTACTCCGTATTCAGAATTAAAGTTGTTGTTGTTGTTTTCTCCCCCTTCATAGCTGGACACACTGTTCCTGACAAATGCTCCGTCTTTTCAACTTTTCTTAATGTCCACAGCTTTAAATATCTACAGAAATTCTGAGGTCAAGTTCAGTCAGTCCAGCTAATTATACTAAAATGTAACGAATCATTTCTTCACTGGAGAACAGCAGTCAACATGTATGTTTATCCTTCTATGTGATTCGCCGAGGCATTAATTAAATTGACTGGACTGTGGTACTCCATCTGCGGTGATTTTATATTATTGTCAATATGTCATTGTTGCACTGGACAGGCATATTGACGTGCTCATGCCACAACACTGACAATGCTGTATTCTAGTCTAAACAGATATTGAATGTTGAATCGGAAAGAGCTGAACCCAACTGAAACTGACCTCAGGCCTCGCGGAAATGTTGTCAAAAATAAATAAATTGTACAAACACCCCTTTTTATATGTTTTCTATGCCAGTCACGCTCCCATTAGTGTTAACAGTACGTGTTTTTCTACACGTTTTCACAAAGTGTCTGGAGACACTGAAGCAATGCTCAGTATTTTTAATGCAAGCAGGTGTTTCACAGTCTGTGGGTCAAAAACGTGCCAATAGATTTGCATTCAGCGAATAAACACACATCAGTTTGTGAACAACGGGATGTTTTCACGATCAAAACCTCCAAACAACGACAGGATGCCATTTACTTGGTTTTAGGTGTAGTTTTGCCTGATGCACTGGAAAAGTGCATATGGGCTTCCTCGTCTAGTTTCCAGCATAACCAATGAAAAGCAATAATCCCGCTTCACCCATCCACATATCGCTGTTAGAGTAGATATTTAACGAAGCATTTTTGGAATGGGAGCTTTACTTCTTGTTTTTTTTCCCCCCCTACTGTCTTACTCTCTGTATGTCCACCACGGGGTTCCATACCGCTAGACAACAGGGACAGTTCATTCAGCCGCTCGCGCAGCTCGAGCGTGACCAGCATCGATAAGGAAGCACGGGAAGCCATAACGTCGTTCTACTTCTTCCAGACGTACACGCGTAAAATGGACAGCACCCTAAGCCCTGCCCTATGGGTGGGCACCTCTCTAGGTACGGTCCTTGCTATCTCCCTAAACATGCCCCCTCCAGGAGAGCAACGGCTACTGCAGCCAGTCATCGTCTCCCCCAGCGGTGAGTTTATTTTTTTTTATTGTATTATATAACTTGACCTGTCCTTGTTGTTCAAAGTTCTGGGCCTTCTACAAAGAACTATTTCTCTTTCACTACTATTTTGTAAACAAGATTCCATCAGGCTTTTCACCGTCACGCATCACTCGACACATAATAAGGGGCACCATTACAATATCGAGTCAGTATCAGCGACCGGTTCCTAAAAGACAACGACTTTGTGTGGTGTGATTGAATTTCATTTGAGTTGGTGAACAAGTATTAAAATACAAGTATTGAATAATGACTCCAGTATTAGTTGTTGTGTATTGGTGCACTTCTTGGAAATGGTTTCAGACTTTTCACACTTCTGTCTGTTCAGGCACTTTCATTAGACTAAAAGGAAGCATCATCCGGATGGCATTCCTGGATGGGTCAGGCTCACTGCTCCCACCCGCCTCAGAGTCGTGGTACGAACCGAACGCCGACAGTGAGGAGAAAGAGAGAGTGAGGAGGAGGAGGCCGGTGTCCGTCTCGCCCTCCACCTCGCAAGACCTGAATGAGAGCCAGTTCATGGTGGTATGCTCGGAGAAGCAGGCCAAAGTGATTTCACTACCCTCTCAAACCTGCATCTTCAAGCACAACATCACAGAGACATCGTTTGTGCTCCGGGCAGACGTGGTGCAAGCGGGCCCAGGCATCTGTGTGGCATGCTTCTGTGCTAACGGACACATCATGACCCTCAGGTACGCTGTGCATACGGTATGTTTTTCTGAAAGAGGTCTTATTGGTACTGCTTGTTTCGTCAATGGTCAGTTTAAAAAAAAAAAAAAAAATTATTCTGTATTCTGTAATCTGTATTCTGTATTCATCTCTATATGCAGCTCCACTGCAGTGTTCGGAGTTTGACACAAAGATCGTAAAGATTTACATGTGGAAAAAAAGTAATTTATATAGAGTTTGTACAAAACCCTAGCCACTAGAACATTATCGGTCTGTCTTGGCAGAGATCTTGCAAGTCTCTGGAATTGTACTGAAGGGATTAACACCATTTTTCCAAAGGATATACTTTCATGATGGTGGCGCTGTGTAATGTGTCTCTTGAAAATTTCCTGTAGTCTATGAGTTCTGTCATTTTCATGCTTATCAAACTATTCATTGACCCCTCGTGCCCTATGGAAGGGGGGTGGGGTCATCCTGGAAGAGACCACTCCCCTAAGTGTATAAATGTTTCAAATGTTTCCATCAGAATAACAGCTCTCATAACTGGCATCTCGCAATACAAAACCATAAATGTTGCATGAACGTAAGATCGGAATGGTTTCTATGTTTATGCAAAAATTCCCAAAATCCATGCAAAAAAAATATATATGAAAGACATGAAACTAGCCCAGAATATTTGTGAAAAGGACAGGTAGATGTATTGTTCTTCTTTTTCTCAGCCTTTGTGTGGTGAACAAGTTAACCGTGGTGTGCACGCATTTCTGATTCGCAGTATCTGCAATACGTTGACAAATATCAACACAATGCTAGTAGGAGGTGCTAATAGGAGGACACTAGTTTGAGAATAAGCAGCACCTCGAGTGCATCCCACCTTCAGAGGAGATTTTGATAGCGTGTCCAGCAAATGTTCTGGAATGTAACCCAAAAAACTCAAGTACATCTGATAAAATAGTAGCTGGTTGTTGTTGTCAACTCTAAATAACCAGTCACATGAGGTAGGGGATAGAAAGCTTTCCAGAAAGTTCCATCCAGGAGTTAAGTAAAATATATGTAAAGAGGGGTTTTTTGAGTCACTGTAGTGTTTAGGTCAGCTCAAACCAGTCTGGCCATTGTCCTCATAAACTGCCATGTGATTGGCTGATTGGATAATAGGTGTACAGTTGTTCCTATTAAAGTGGACACTGAAGTAGAGAGTATATACACTGGATCTAAAAGGTCTACACACCCCTGTTAAAATGGCAGGTTTTTGTAATGTAAAAAAAAATTAAATGAAACCAAGATTAATCATGTCAGAACCTTTTCTACCTTTACTTTGAAATTTTAGTCTATTAATTAAAGTGAAAAACAATAAGAATCATTTTAGGTACAATAAACTGGTTGCAAAGTGTGCACACCCGTAAAATAATACTTAGTTGACACACCTTTAGATTTTATTACAGCAGCTGGGTATGAGTCAGTCAGTTTGGCACATTTTGACTTAGCAATATTTTGTCATTCTTCCTTGCAAAAGCATTCTAACTGTGTCAGATTGGCTGGGCATCTCCTGTGCATAGTCCTCTTCAGATCACCACACAGATTATTGATTGGATTTAGGTCTGGAGTCTAGCTGGGCCATTCCTAAACCTTAAATTTGTTTTGATGAAGCCATTCCTTTGTTGAACTGGAGGTTTGCTTCGGGTTGTTGTCTTGCTGAAAAGTGAAAATCCTCTTCATCTTAAGTCTTTTTTAGCAGAAACCTTAAGGTTTGGTGCCAGAACTGACTGGTATTTGGAGCTATTCATTATTTCTTTCCACCCTGATTAAAGCCCCAGTTCCAGCTGAAGAAAAGCAGCCCTATAGTATGGTGCTGCCACCACCATGTTTCCCCATGGGGATGGTGTTCTCTTAATGATGTGCTTGTTTTTTTTTTTTTTTTGTGCCAAACATATCTTTTGATATTATGGCCAAAAAGTTCAACTTTGGTCTCATCAGATCATTAAACATTATTCCACATGGTTTTGGGAGATTGGATGTTTTTTTAATTTATTTTTTTTGTTAAAAAAGGCTTCCGTCTTTCCACCCTACCCCATAGCCCAAAACCCAGACATATGAAGAATTCAGGAGATTGTTGTCACATGTAGGGAGCAACCAGTACTTGTCAGAAATTTGCTGCAATTCTTTTAATGTTGCTGTAGTCCTCTTGGCAGCCTCCCTGAGCAGTTCTCTCCTGATCTTCTCATCAGTTTTAGAGGGACGTCCTGTTTTTAATAGTGTCACTGCCATGCCATATTTTCTCCACTTGTTGATGATTGTCTTTAGTGTTCCATGATATATCCAATGCCCTGGAAATTTTTTTGTAACCCTTTCCTGCTTGATATTTTTCAGCAATGAGATCCCATATCTGCTTTGTAAGCTCTTTGTGGCCCATGACTTTTCCAGTTGGATGTTACCAAGAAGATGTCAGGAAAATCTTATCAGAACAGCTGGGGTTAATCGGTCACTTTAATTGATGGCAGGTGTATACTAATTAGTATTTAACATGAGTTTGAATGTGATTGGTTCATTCTGAACACTGCCACATTCCCAATTATAAAAGGGTGTGCACACTTACGCAAGCTGGGTATTGGAAGTTTTTCGTTTTCCTTTTTTTCCCAAAAAACTTTTCTGGGTGTTTGTCACTTCATATTTATATGTTGCAATTTAACAAAAAGAAACGTGAAAAAGGTTCTGACGTGATTTAACTTATTCATATTTTTTTACACCACAAAAACCTGCCATTTTAACAGGGGTGTGTAGACTTTTTTTTATATCCACTGTATGCGGAAGAGGGCCGATAGTGCTTCGTGTCGTGTGTTATGCTGCCCGGTGACGCTGCATGAGCAACAGCCACATGCTAGCCTTCACCCTTCTGGGTTGTTAGCTGTCATATGATAGGGCAGATAATGGTGGTGGTGGTATAAAGTGTATGTTTAAACTTAATGTACTTCAGTAGTAGTAGACCATTTTTTATTCATTAGCTTGCATGGACGACAGACGATATTTTCAGAATGAGGAAATGAGGAGGTTCTGATGAAAACTGAGCAAAAACGGTCACGTAACTGTCCTGCCAACATGCAGTCTCACCTTAGTAAAATATGTCGAGAGAATAATATTTGAATATGAGGACAGGACAGCACGTCATAGCCAAAATATTGGCCAGTGAATTGCTGACTTTTTGTCAAAGGCACAAACACGATGATCATGCACTTTTTTGTTTGGCTTAGTCTGTATTAATGCACTTACCTAGCTCAAGTGTTGGCCATAGCTCCCAATTAGACAGTTAGTTTCTGGGCAGCTGAAACATGGGACTAAGCAGAATATTGGATCTTCCACTTGCCCAATGGGCTAGCTAATCATTTTAGCGTTCGTCTGCCCTTCATTTTTATAACAGAGGGGCCGTTTACACGACAAGGTTTTCAACGAAAAACGGAAAACTTTTTATGCGGTTTGGCTGTTCATTTACACGACGACGGCGTTTCGTGGCCTGAAAACGCAAACTTTTGAAAATGGGTTTCAAAGTGCAAGGTTTTGAAAATGATGCCGTTATCGTCTCCGTGTAAACGTACAAAAATGAGAATCTGTGAAAACGATGACGTCATGCGCACGCGTATTATGTGTTCAGTCTATAGGCATGCGCGCGAGACATTCAAAGCTAATGGCGGAGTACAGGACTGTTTGTGCTGCTCAAGATTTTGAGTTTATTATTCTCCAGCAAAGTGTAGATTTACTGCATGAGTACTACGACTAGTGGAGATGCATTTGTTACATACGCCAAATTATTAACCCACATCTACACCGACGAAGGTTCAAAATACTTATCTTTGTAATAGTTTGTTTTGGAGCATATCTGTATCCTTTTATTGCTAATAAAATATAGAAAGCAGACTGACTGCCAGTGTCTCACTATTTGATTTGTATTTGCCGATTTTGTTCCATTTTGGTACGGTGATGGTCAATTATTAGTACTTAAAGATGCACTATTTCGATTTTTTTTCAATATTTAAAAATGACCAAGCTTTGTTAACAGAATTCTGACCTGGAGCACAAGAAAAGCTAAAAGATGGGGTTGAAGACAGAAAAAATTATTTCCACAATGAAAAATTTGCATTTATTAGCCAAGAAAATTAAGCCGAATCTGTGCTTGACAAGCGTGAGTTTTCACAATTTCTTATGACGATGAATCATTTTCCAAATCTAACTATCGAGATTCTAAGTAACTGGAGACAGAACTTTTTTATACTCCGTGTAGATCATAAACCTTTCAAATCGTTTGAGAAATGTAAACAGTTATTGTGCTTTTTATCCAGAATAACCACAGCTGCCAAGTTTACTTGTATTTGTTAATAGGGCACGGATCAGTATGGCGGACACGTTGACGTGAATGCTTACGTGCGCAGGCGTGTAGTGTTTCTTTACAAAGTGACATCGTCGACTACTGGCCTGGCACGCACAATACAGCGTTTTTAATCGTTTTCCGTGTGCGGATCCGTGTGAATGGGTATCGTTTTGACAACGTTGTCGTCCGAACGCAAAACGTTTCAAAAACGCAGAGGAAAACCTTTTCCGTTTTTAGTACGTCATTGTTGTGTAAACGTACCCTGAGTCTAATATGTTTTATGGTGATTTGCAGGAGTTGGTAAACTTGTTGTCACCTTGCGAATGGGCGACGCTTAAACTTGAAGGATGGACTGTGATGCATGCGGTGCTTGCCAGTCTATGGACTCTTTCCACTCTGGAAGCTCACAGCAGCGTCGCAGCCCGTTTTCACACCAGCGAGTCTCTAATTCGCCTCCACCTGAATGATTTCTGCACCTTGATTACAAACAACTTTGCCAATCGGATCCGCTGGCCCAAGTGGAAAGAAGCCGAAACTTCTGTGGCCGGATTCTTAACTAACGTCGGGCTTCCTGGTACAGTTTGTGTGCTCGGTTCCTGCTCGATTCCCATTGACAGGCCTTCTGACGTGCCTGATCCAGAGGTGTATCGGGACTCTGTAGAAAACGCATACTCTGTAACTCTCTTGGCTTTCTGCAGCCATCAGGGTTGCTTCACTTTTGTAAACGCAGAGCACCCAGGAAACTGGCATAACTCCAGAGTCCTTCTAGAGACCGAAGTTGGAAAAGCGTTGCAAGAGGATCCGCTGAACCTGCTACACGGCAAGCATGTAATAGGAGACGGCACCTTTCCGCTGTCCGAACATCTTCTCACGCCGTTTCCAGACTACGGGATGCTAGGAGAGAAAAAGCTGCGTTACAATTTAAGAGTGCAGGCGGCTCTTCAGGTGGTCCGAGGATCCTTAAGTAGTCTGAGATGCAGGTTTCCGCGGCTAAGGTGTTTGGAAGTGAATTCTGTAAGCCAAACCCATCTGGCTGTGAGGACTTGCTGTATCTTATATAACATGTATTTAGAGACTGATAATGCTGCCACAGCTGAAAGTGTAGAGGAGCAGGCAACTGTTCAGCCACCTTTTCACAAACTCCCCCATGGCCACTCGGGCAGTCTTGGTGGAATCTCTAAAAGACAGGACATCGCCGCTTCACTTGGACGAAAGAGTAAAAAAAGGTGAAGGAACGATACAAAGGGAACATTTAAAAAGATTTTAT
>JANDJT010000102.1:26735664-26773397 GCA_024331685.1 Stegophilus panzeri | reverse complement strand
AGTAGTTGCTGTGCTCTTGGAGGAATTTTGGAAGGTCGGCCACTTCTGGGAAGGTTCACTACTGGGCCGAGTTTTTCTATTTGGAGATAATGAGTCTCACTGTGGTTCCAGAGATTTTGAAATAACCCTTCCCAGATTGATGTATTTCAATCACCTTCTTCCTCATCATTTCTGGAATTTTTTTCAATTTTGGCATACTGGGTAAGAGCTTTTAACCAACTTCACGCTGTTGAAAAAGTTCTATTTAAGTGTTAATTTGATTGAACAGGGTTTGCAGTAATCAGGCCTGGTTGTGTCTAGTCCAGCTGAACTCCATTATGAATGCAGTTCCATAGATTTGGGGAATTAGTAACTATGGAGGCAAATACATTTTCACACAGGCCCAGTTGCTATTGGATAACTTTTTTGCTTCAATAAATAACATTATCATTTAAAAACTGTATTTTGTGTTTACTCGGGTTGCCTTTGTTTTATCTTAGGTTTAGTTTTAACTTCTGAAACAATTTAGTATGAGATGTACAGAAAAACAGAAGAAATCAGGATGGGGCAAATACATTTTCCACACACACACACACACATATATAAATATATATATATATATATATATATAAAGTATGCTGCTGTTCGTTCATATATACATGTACATTTAATTCTCTGAATGAACTGCTGTGTACTTCAGTAAAAAAAACAAACAGGTAGTGTTCAGGGTATGTATGGTTCTTTCAGTAAACAAAATTTGAAAAAACTGGTGGTTGGAAAATGGCAGAAAAGCACACTTTTTTAAAGACAGGATGTTCTGAATAGAAGTCATTCAACTACACAGTGTGTTTCAGGAGTTGTGGGATGTGAAACCAGTTGAATATCAGAATTCTGAGATTTTATTAAGAATTTACTGATCACACTTTTTCGACCCGATCCGATACTGACATCCTCTCAGTAACCGAACCAGCTCTCTCTGTGATTCTGTTCTATGCCATGTCACGTCAGTCAACATAACACACACATTCATGCCATTAAATATAATGGATTGGATTACAAAATATATCAAGGGAATTTAACCCAGTATTAATATAGATATGGGTGTAACTTTGTTTGTGTTGAGGACAAGAATGGTGAATGGAAGGAAAAAAAAAAAAAAGAGTTAAGTTACATCACCTGGAAACTAGCTCAGTTCAACCTGGAAGTGTTTCTGAAATGTTTTCACTTGTCTGTATCAAACTTGTCTCTCAGAAAAGGTTCTTTAACCTGCATTTAACCCCACTGTAACCTTTTCAACTCTCCAGCAATCGCATACTAACACAAGGCTTTTACATTTTGTAGTTCACAAGGTTAAAGAGAGCTTTGCCATTTTGTTATGAATTAATATGTTAAACAGTATTTGGATCAGTCAATTCATCTGCCATGAACTGTATAAAAGATTTTCAATTCACTACTTTTACACCTATAACCACAGATACTGATACACGCCTAGTTACTATAATAGATACCTGGAATGGAATGTACATACACAAGTAGGAACCAAATAGGAACAAGTAGTCCGGAAAACTACTATTCAAAGGGAAACAACACAGTATTCACTAATTCATGAAGTCCAATTCATCAAAAAAAACAACATATATTTAGCTTTGAATCATATGTTGTCTGCAATATTGTGTATAATAAACCACCCTTCCTCTTTATTCTCATGACTGAGGCTCCTGGGTTGAGAATAGGAAGAGCCCACTTCCTAAAACATCCTGTTAAAATAACTTTCACCTATATTTCCCAATGCTTGTACATTTTGTGCTGACTATGGAATATTTTTTTTTAATTGTACATATTGTTTATTGTAATTCTTTAGACAGTAAAACATACAGTACGGTGCTCTTTTCTTTCACATGTGATGTTGCGACTACACATCTCTTTAAAAACACTATAATGCAGCAGTAGATCCTGCTCCAATTAGCTTGATGGAATTGATGGAAAATAATCATGTATCTAAGAATCTGAAGTCTTTTTAGTGAAATATTTTCAGAGGAAGAATCAGTCCCTCCAGGATTTTTGCGATCGCAGAAATCAATGCAAAATCGAGCAAACGCCGCAATATTCGGGGGAGCTCGCAATTTACACATTCAGCCAAAGTGCTCTTCTATTCACGCGTGTTGAACATGACGTGTGAGTACAGCTAAAAAGTTTCATTTACCAGCAAAAATCCCTGCAAAAGACCGTGCAAAATAATTCATGCAGTTGCAGTTTCGCAAGTTCAAGTCGCATCGCAAATATTTTAAAAAGCTGCCACAAAATCAAGCATTTTTGTCCGCAACAATCACAAAAACATCTCGGCGTATGAACTGAAGAACAGTCAGTACGTTTACATGGACAACAACAATCTGATATTAACACGATTAAGACGATACCCGGATTAAGAAACTACCATGTAAACAGTGATTATTGATGACCTTAATCTGATTAAAGTCATACTCGAAGTAAACACAAATCGAATTAAGACGTGTGGAGTATTCCTGTTTTAGTCGCATTATTGAAGTGCGTTACAGACATGTACACACCTTAATCACACTATTAACGTCGTGTGGGAATTTTTATCTCATTTTGCCACAGGACACGTACGGACACGTACACACACGGCAGTGCTCAACCATTTAACGGCAAACAAGAGAGCACTGCTGCGTCCGAAACCACGTACTTACCTACTATATAGTAGGCGAGATATATGTATTTCGGTTACTATGTAGTAGGTAAATAACTAGTTTAGGACGCAGCCCACGGCTTCAAGCAGTCATCTATTTGTACGTACAGCATGACAAATAATTAACTTCACTTGAAGCTTCCTTGAAATTAAAAATGAACACTGTATACGGTACCATAACGAAGACCAACTCGATACGTGAAATTCTGGAGGGAACGTCGGACGGCGTGGCGTGGTGACGTAATGACGTGTGCCGTTAATCCATCTATGTTCTATAACGTGTAAAACGGGAACACGAAAGGAATATTCTAAAATCGACTCACGTAAACACCTTAATCACAATATTGTCTTATTCAGAATAAGGTCAATAATTAGATTACTGCTGTCCATGTAAACCTAGTCAGTGACTCCTCTTATGTAACTGGATAATTTTCAGGTTCTTACTGTTAAAAGAAATATTGTTGTCTGTTTGATCTAAATTACAATCCTCTACTCATTCTGAGTGATACGGGAGCGGTAATCTGTTCTTCCTAAATTTCTTGCATTTGATAACTTTGTTTTTTTTTTCCCCTCTCTTACAAGGCAAGTGTATTATGAGCTTGTAATCATGCTGTTTCAAATGCTGTCCACAAGTATCTTCTTCTGGTTTTGCAGTTGAGTAAGTGCACTGTTGAGTGATTTTCTGGTGATACTGCTGTTTTAATCGTAGACTTGAACTCTAAAGGATTTCTTTTTCTAAGCAACAATCCAAGTTCAGGATTACAGTCATGTCTTAATGTCTTATAAATATTAATAAAATGGTGCATGCTTTTCGCTCTTGTAATGAAGTACGCATAATATGTATACTAAAGAGTGCAAGGAAGGGCTTGTTGAGTAAGTAATCCAAGGTGTTGCCTTTTGATGATGATTAGTTTATTGGGCAAAGGTAACAAATGAGCGATAAGTTGTACAGAACGTTGGACTTGGAGGATGTCGAGGGGTTATTTGAGGTTAGTTTAGTTGTTTCGGTCAGTTTCGATTTTTATTGCAAGAATTTTTTATTTTTTTTTTAATCCATATTGATTTTGTTCATCTTTTGTGTGTCTCAACCTATTTTGAAACAGCGATTTTGAGTGTCTAGTAAATCTTTCAATATCTGACGTGGAAACATAGATGAATTATTCATGCGTCTTGATTTTACATTTCGTAGCATTTTATCTCTGAGATCAATTTCAGTTTAAATTATAACACTAATACTATTTATTAGTCTGCCAAATCTGCCGAATTGAAGAGCTTTACAGCGTGGCTTCAGACAGTGACATAACCTGGACTTTAACCTGGTTGAGTAGGTGTGATTCAACACCCGGTCACAACCCATGTAGTGAGAGAAAGACAGAGAGAGAATACTGGTAGAACGTAACCCTAAAGCTGTAGGATGGGGTCCCCCCCCCATCAGTTACAGTCACCTGACAGTTACATAGCAGTTATCTTATTAAAATCGTGTTTAGTGAAATAGTAACCTGTGTTTAGAGGTGTGTGTGTGTGTGTGTGAGGTAGTTTGCTGTCACACTCGTTGAGGAAGAAGCAGGACCCATAGGGATTCACAGCCATGTAAACGACCTATAGTAACCTCTTGTTCTCTCCTCTCCCTCCCTGCCTCTCACTTTCATTCCCTGTCTCTGTTTTTTTCTGTCGCAAGAGAAGATCTCCTGAAGCTCTGTTTGGTTGCCTGACACCCCCCCCCCCTTCTGTGGCAAATATCTCAAGAGCCTTGGATTTCCATTTCCTCATATTCATGCTGTCATTTCTTTATTCACCTCTGTCCTTTCAGAAGCTAAACAATACATTTGAAAAAAAAAAAAAGGGAGGCGGGGGGGGAGAACTAAACAGCCATTGTAAAAAAAAAAAAAAAATTTTTAAACATAAAAAATGGAAGTGAGGGAAAAAATAGTATATAAACATAATTCTATATAACTCTCAATATTAAACTACTTAACTGATCAAAGCCGTATCCATTCGGACTGACAAGTGATGAAACAAGAGGAGCACAAATATGGAGGGCGGAGGTTTGAGGATTAGCCATTCACAGGAAGTGATGTCACTGTCACGGTGGAGATGGACCTAACAAACCTGAGAGTTGGCCTTACTTCCCTTTTTTTTTGTCTCTCTTAAGCCATTTTCTCTGATTATTTGTGCTTCTTTAGATTTTATTATTATTATTATTATTCAACAAGAAACAAAAATTTCAAATAATCATATATATACATATATATATATATATATATATATATATATATATATATACATATATAAAAAAGCTTTTTTTGGATTTGCATTGATTTCAATTTCAATTCACATTTGGGAATTGTTTCATGTTTCTATCAGTACAATAATACTTTACATTAAAGTACCATCTCTAACGGGTTTATAATTAGTCTATAAACAAGTTAGAACGAATAAAACGGATTTGTAGAAATTGTGCGTTGACTAATTATATACCTATATCTATATCTTTTCTTTTCTTTTTTTTGCTTCAGATGGTATTTTTATGTGATCTTCTGCCCAGACGTCCAGTGCAGAAAAGGGCTGATTGGGATTTTTTTTTTAAAAGGGGCTGGTATGAGAAATTAATACATGGGGAAAATGACACATAACAATGTTATATTTGGACATTTATCATATACAATTTGGCATCACAGCTTTCCTACAACTCCGCGTTTTTGACTGAATAATCCTTTTCAGAAATATTTGCCAGGTCCCCAGTCAGTGGGATTATTTTATATATTATTTAATTTTTTAATTTATTTTCTTCCATAGTTCCAGAGCACTGAGCTCTGTATATTTTCTTAATCTTGATTGAGTAAGTATTGATCTTTGGTTTGAAAAAGACAAGCACTTAAGATACCCACATACAGTAAATGCTGAAATAAAGGATACAGTACTGTAGGTCTGAGTGTTAAGAAGAAGAAAAAAAATGATGTTTGATGTCTGGAGGATACAGTCAGTCATGTAAATATATCTACAGACGAAACAAGGCGTTCACTTCCTGTTCAGCGTTTGTCTTGAAGCGGAACAGGTTAATACGGTGCTGGATTTAAACCAGTGACACAAAAGTAATGTAGTCTGTGGATCGTCCCACTGGACTCTCAATCTGTAGTTAGTTAGCCGTCACTTTGGGATGGAGACGTAATCTCGATAATAAAGCCATACCAGCTGTCTCAATTTGTTCATGCACGTATGGGGAGGTATTCATTATTAAAAAAAAAAAAAAAAAAAAAAAAAAAAGAAATCAAAAGCAATCTAATCTAATCTAAAGCATTGTTAAGGGTTTTTTTTCTTTCTCTACTGTCATTTCAGTATGATTACAATTCAAGTCTAATTTATTGTGTGCAAGGACATTGCTGCTATATATGTTTGTACATAAGATTTCTTTTCTCTGTCCAGAGCGTTAACATCTTCCTCTCGTCTCTCGTCCCTCAGTTTTGCCATCGTGTAAAAAATCAGTAGTCAGACAATCCGGGACCATAAAACCGAAGAGCGAGGTGATCGGACGAATTGGTGCGAAGACATTTGCCGTATGTCATATGTTAAATGCCAAAGATTTACTTTATCGAGTACTTTTTATTTCAACACCATTATTTCTCACTGGCAGTTCTAGTCGAACCCGACGTCAGTGGATTTTGTGTGTCATCTCAGTGAGGTCTTGGTCCTGTGTGGATAAAAATGTTTTCCTCAATAAAAAAAAAAAACATTAAACGATTAAACAGTATTCGATGACACGTCAAAATGTTCTTATGGACTCCTCCCACTTTATTCAGCATTTCTGAGCTAGTTAATGCTTGTTTCAATAAATCTTGTTTATTTAAGTTGATTGTATTTTCTATTAACATGTCCTTGCAAACTAGTTTTGTGTGTGTGTGTACGTTCACTCGAAATGGTTAATCCACCATCGAGCGATACGTTTTTGTCATCTTAGCATATTTTCTGTTTGTAACGCTGTTAGGAAACGGTATCATTGAACAAGATCACGTGCACATCTCAGACTAAACCATTTGTTTTAGCACAAACTGAAGTCCAGTTCGGGGAAAAACAGGAGACTATATGACTGATCACGATAGTGGGGGGGAACCATTGTGTATAATCTGCTAACATTATTTAAGAATAATTGACCTTTAAAAAGAACGCAGAACCTCGAAGTTCCGGGTTCCCGCTATCATTTTTTAATCAGAAATCTGTGTTAAAACGTTCAGTAAGAGTAAGTGCAGTGTGTGAGCCACTCTCAGGCTGTGTGTCCTCTTAAACCAGGTTTCAGACTGAACCTCCAGTTTGCTTAGTTCCTGATTCTGTCCGTGTGGATGTTGTTTGCCCTTTGTAATTTTCCAAGAAAAAAAAAATCCCTGCTGAAAACAAGATGTCTAATATACAGTACTTCCTGTCTTTTTCCTTTTTTTTGTTTTGTTATATATTTTTTAAACCACCAACTCATTGTACCTTAATATAAGACACTTCTGTTACGAAGATCTCTCACGCTCCATCTTCCGTCCTCAGTATCACAGTTATCGGTGGGTTGCAGTATTTTTCTCATTGTAGCCACTTTTCTTGTACAGTTTTATGCAAATTTCACATGGATGTCTGTGAATATCTGCTGCCACAAATGATTTAGAATTTCTGTAGATAGAGATTACTGTGCAATGGAAAATTAAATAAAATAAAAAAAAAAAAAAAAAAATGGAATTCAACCCATGTTGCTGTATGTTGTGCTGAAAGTTCTAGAGATATTATATTAAACCCCGCAGGCAGTTTTACTGAAACACTTTGATTCAGTCTAACTTGGCTAGAACTGAGATGGTGTGATTATAAAGTCTCTTTGAATACACCTCATTGAAATATCCTGTGGCATTTGATCATATCCATGAGTTTAATGCTGTAGGGGTGAATATCAGAACGCTTAACAGCAGAAGCTTGGAATAAATTAATCAATTCATAGGTATTATACATGTTTTGTATTATACACATAGCATGCCACTTGCATGATTTACCATTGACTTGAAACTCTGGTAGACACTGTAGTCCAGATTCAGAGCTAAATACCATCAAAGACTGACCTCAGGAGTTTAGCTGTTTATGTTCCACCTCAGGGAGATGAACACATGCTTTGGACGCCTTATATGAAATCATTAATAGGCTTCCAGAGGCCAGGCTACAAGTTCTAGCCCTTATACCACCAGCACATTCGTTTATCAGAATCGTGACTGTGGTTATTCTGCACTTTAAGGACCGTTACAAATCCTTTTCCCCCGCAGACCCAGCATTTGGAAAGGACAATCACGTTCACTCATGAAATATTTTCCCAAACAGCTTATTAATGGAACAAGGAAGCCATCAGCAAACTGCAGAGCTGCAGATCTTCTACGATGCAGTAGACAGGGACGTTAATGACTATACAGATTTTACCACATTGGTAGGTCATTCCAAAAAGCAAATGTCCTGTAATGTCCAATCAAGCCCTGGGTCAGTGGTGATGTCCAGGAACGTGGTGGGCCAGAAGAAAGCTGGACACGACCTTCAGAAAGTCATTAGACCAGACAAAGGAGATTACAGGGATGATATGGAATTCAACTAGCATAGGGTCAGACCTCAAACCCACACCGACTACAAATGGAGGGAAATCAGGAGGTACGTCCACTTCACTAGCAGACGAGAATAACTTACAGCGCACTCTGAACGTATTGGAACTGCAAGGCCCATTCTTTTGTTTTTGCTGTACCCTGAGGTTGGAGATCTAAAAGATGAACATGATACACGATAGATCAGAATTTCAGCTTTCATTTCCTCATACAAGATAAATAAGGTGGCCCAATTATCTGTTTCCTAACACGCATGACGTTAACTTATCTAGGACGCAACGTCAGGTTAAGAAGTCCTCAGTATGGAAGAAGAAGAAAGAAAAAAAAAAAAACATTTTTAAAGAAATGAGTCAACAGCAAGAAAAAGAAAACATTTTTATGCATGAAAGAATCTAACAATACCAATCATTTTAAGACAGCCTTACTAACAATGCGACTACAATAACCGATACTGTATTAACAGTAAGCTACTTAGTAACTAGTCTGCTGATTTTAAAATAAACCTAGGTTAACTGTTAGCTCACCAGCTAGTAAGTTGTCTACTTGGTTATCCAGCCTAACTATTATATCAAAGAACATGTTTAGCGACAGAAGCGTTTGTTATATATATATATATATATATATAAAAATAAAACACACACACATAAATAAAAAGACTGCGACCGCCTTTTTATGAACTGCTGAATTTAAGGACCGAGGTTGTAATAAAAAAAGTATTTAGTAAAAAAAAGTAAAAAGTTTTAGCCGACAAAACAGCTCCCCCCGCCCCCCTCGATAGGAGTTTGTGGATAAGCAGTAATCAGACAGAAGAGGAAAAACCAGAATATGACTGATTTATTCAGCAATAGAAGCCCACATACATAGTACAATGCACTTTAGTGGAGGTTTAAAGTAAAGTGCTGCTCAGACAAATTCTGAAAACAGGGATAGTATGTATTTAAGAGGGCAGTAGTTAGTTTGCTACACCACAGGGTGTCCTAAATGTCTCCATACACAGCGGAAATTAACACTTTTTTTTTAGCAAAATATCTTCCAGAATTGTTCACACTTATTATATACTATATAGTAGGGTTCCCCCCCGGATAACTTTTAAGAAGAACGTATTGAAATAATTCTCGTGGCTGGATCGGGACGCTGTTTCAAGCCCTTCACATGACTGAAGAAGTGGACGTCAACGACATGAACATCCGCTGACGAAGGCGCACCCGACGTGCTGCTGGTGTACATAGTCCCCTCCGTATGTATGTACGGAGACTTTTAGGACACCCTGCAGTATTTCGGCAGACGAGGGAACGCCGGAATTGAAAAACACGGAAATTGGTTATATCAGAATTGTTCGGATGCACAGACAAAACGTAAGCTGTTAAAAATATAGAACACAAGCAAGTTATGTACAACTTCCTTGGTTGGCAAATCTTCACAACTTTTATGATACAAAATTTATTAAGAAATGATAAGAATGGGGAACTTCGCCAGGGTCCCCCCAATCACCTTTATACAGCATGAATACAAGCCAGCTTCAAAGTCAGTAATATAGGTGGACATTTGGTACATGTTTCTACTGTCATGTGGGGAATTACCAGACAAGATTATTAAAAGAAGCTTTCCCTATGGATTGAGCTTGAAAGCTGGTGTGAATCCTAAAGTAATGGGTACTGGACTTGCTGCTCACTCCTTCCTGCGCTTCTTGTCATGATCGTAGTCCTTTGAGCGCCCGGCCGTCGATGGCCTTTTGGAGCCACCGTGTTGCTTGGCCTCTTCCAAGAACTTGTCCAGACCAAAAGGATCTTCTTCAAATTGGACAGGTCCATCTCTGCGTGGTCCATGATCCGTACCGGAAAACTCCCTGTCAGGGACAAACCTGAGCAGAGAAACAGCACAGAATTATTTGAATGTGAATTTTTGTCTTTATATCCCGTCGTCATGTGAAAAAAAATAAGTACACCGCATGGAAATTGATGGTTTTCGTTGACATAGCAAACAGGCAAACATTTGATCCTCTTTGAAACCATGCCTATTAATAAAGTTGTTGCACGATCAAATGACACTTTTTGTAGTAATTTGAATCAGGTGTTCAGGATTGGGTGCCAGTGATTAGAACCTGCTTAGGGAGTGCAGGTGGAACCGGTCTTATTTATACCCCTCTTAAATCTGGTGTCTGGTGTTCCTTTTGCTATTGAGGTGTGTGGTGTCATCATGCCAAGATCAAAAGAGTTCTGAAAGGCCTTCAGAAACAAAATGTTGCGGATGCCTGGGTCTAACAAGGGATTTCAAATTATTTGAACTAGGTCATTCCACTGTGAGGAAAATAAACTACAAATGGCGCAGATTTCAAACGATTGCCAATTTGTTCAGGACTGGTCGTCCCAGTGAATTCAACCCAAGAGCAGACCATCTGATGCAAAAAGAAGTCTCCAAGACCTCCAAAATTCGATCACAGGATCTGCTAGTAAGCCTTGCAACTGTTGGTGTCAAAGTGCATGCTTCTACAATCAGAAAGAGATTGCACAAATTTGACCTGCATGGGAGGCGTGCCAAGAAAAAAGACTTTGCAAGACTACAGTTTGCCAGCAAGCATACAGGCAAAGACCAGGCCTTTTGGAATAATGTTCTCTGGACAGAGAGTTGTTTGGCCACAGTAACAGCAGACATATTTGGTGCAGACCAAAGACAGCTTTTCAGGAGAAGCACCTCATACCATCTGTGAAGCACGGTGGTGGAAATGTTATGGTTTGTGGTTGCATCGCTGCCTGCATTCATCGATTCAACTATGAATTCTGCCTCATATCAATGAGTGCTTGAAGATAATGCAAGGCCATCTGTCCGAAAGTTGAAGTTGAACCGAAAGTAGACCTTTCAACAGGATAGTGATCCTAAGCACACTAGCAAATATCCTAGTCAAAGCCTGGCTTTGAATCCTATTGAAATGTTGTAGAGGGATTTGAAACGGGCAGTACATGCAAGAAAACCCTCAAACATCTTGCAACTGAAAGGATATTGCATGGAAGAGTGGTAAAAAATTCCATCAAGCCTGGTGGACAATTATGCAAAACGCCTACAAGAAGCTGGCAATACTAGCCTCTGAGGCCAAGTGTGTACTTACTTTTTAATTACTTTAATATCTAATGATATTTCTGTTGAATAAATGATAGAAAAAGCTCATTTTCCTTGTGGTTTTGTTCAAGTAGACCAACTTCTTTAACAGGAACTGTTTCAAAGATTATCAAATATTCGCTTGTCCAAATATGTCAAAAAAAAAAAAAAAAAAAAAAAAAAAAAAAATTATAATAATAATAAAAAAAAGGCCAACAATTTCCATGGGGTGTACTTATTTTTCCACATGACTAGTTTCTGTGTTATTGTACCTACAATTATTACGTTAAACTGATCAAGGGGAGTCATGATGCGGGTGTACTGAAATGATAGCAGCATGTGAAGGTACCTGTTGCTCTGCATGAGTGTATCCAGGTCATCTCCATACACATCCTTTCCTGTGTTCTTGCTGGGCCTGTAGATGTTCTGTGCCATGTCTCTGCCTCTCCCAAAGGGCTGGTCGTATACATTATACACCTCATCCTCTCCTCCCGCAAATCCACTGTCCATTCCCTGAGAAACATACACACAAGGCCATTTTTATTTCAAATGAACTGTGGATCAGGTATATAATGAACTACCGGTGAGAATTAATTACCCTGCTCTGGTTAAAGAGGCGCTGATCATACTGAGCCTCGCTGGAGATACGCGGGTTGGGCAGACCCAGAGCAATCGCCTCACTGATGTCTCGGTCCTGGTCCCGCTGCAATTTAGACCTGAGGAAGATATGGATTTACACGGATGTCAGTGCTACTTCCAATCTCGTACACTAACTTGGGAGATGAAGACCGCAATTACGTTACACACGTCTAGGAGAGAAGCCTGAATGCCTTTCCTGGAATACTCAAGAATACTCAAGAATCATTTTCAGAGATCAAGTATTCGGCACACATTCAAAAAGAAGATCAATTCGATAACGTGCACATAGTGGTTAGCGACCATAAAGAATCTAGAAACAAACCTAAGTGTACGGACAAGAGGTATTAGGGCTTTGGCAGCTGGACCACAATACATCCGGTGCAGCAGTAAACGTACCTTTTATCGGGGGCGGCTCTGGAGATGTTCCTGTCGTGCTGCCTCTCCTTCCTCCTGTCATGGCGGATATCATCACGCTCCCTAACCTCGGTGTCATCACCACCTGGGAAAGGCCATGTGTCAGACCTGCATTCACACTACTGCACTGCTACTTCTGATCAGTAACGCTTCGTATCCTCAGAGGTACGAACAGGACCAACGCAGCATGTAGTTAAATGTTGGATGTTATGTTATAAAATTATATATATTTAAAATACACACACACACACACACACACACACACACACACACACACACACACGACTTGTAGCTGTTTGTACCTTTGTCTCCGTGGCCTTTGATGCCCGCTCTCCTGTCCCGGGCCATCTTCGCCAGTTCCCTGAGTTTCTCCTCCTTTTTCTCCTTTTCCTTTTGTGCCATTTTCTTTTCCACCTGCGCACGCATCTCCACTGCCTCTCGTGCCTACGTGCAACACACAGCATCATAACATGAACGAGTTAAAAGCTACACGACTGACTAGCTAGCTTGACCGGCTTATCAAATTTTCTCTAATAAACTATATTTTATACCGCCAACACTAAAAATGCATTTTGGCGATGAGACTTAGATTCAGTATATTCACTCAATTCAGTAGATGTCCATAAAAGAGGTCATCAAAACGTAAAAAAAATAAATAAAACCCCAGACATACAGCATACCTTTCTGTCCGCAATGTAGAGAGCCTCAGCTAACTTGGCGAAATTCTCATTGATGTGAACTGTCTGAAGACCTCTTCCATCAGCAGCCAGACGCTTGTCCAGTGGTATTGTGTAACCCTTAAAGAAAAAAAAAAAAGAAAAAAAAAAAAGAGCGACAATATAAAAAGGAGCACTAATTAAGTTTAGTGTTCTACCATGTCGTTTTCAAATCAATTCAATTTCATTTATATAACGTCTTTAACAGTGAATAATCTGCGAGCCAGCCCAGATTTACCACCAAAGTACATTTTCTGGGTATTGATTTTGTATGATCTCCTTGTCCACCTTATCTGCTATACCCAACAGTTTGGGTTAGAAGAATCATTCCTGTGAGGTTCCCAGTTGCTTGGTAGCTTCACAGACTCGGCTTGGTTACGAAGACATCATTACATTGGTTTGTTGTCAGAATATTGCCTTAAAGAGCTATGACATCGGTATTAAAAAAAATATTTTTAAATAAATAAATAAAATACCGATTATAAATTGCCTTAAAGAACTATGACATCAGTATTTAAAAAAAATATAGATTTTAAATAAATAACAAATACACAAATAAATAAATGAGGAATTTTAGCTAGAAGAAATCGCTAACGGCACCTTGGCGTTCTTCCAGTTGGAAATGCAGGGAGGAATCTTCCACTCTTGTTGTTCTTTCACGGTCATCTGAAGGAAACAGAAGCATAAGTGCCATTGAAGCGACTCAGTTAATGCAGGAGTGTGTATGCAAGAACTGCAGAAAAAGAAAGAAAGAAAGAAAGAAAAAAAAAAAAGTGTGTAAAGCTGATGGTGTGGTCAAGTCCTACCTTTCTGCTGGGAGAGTGCATGACTGGAGCAGGAGGAGACGGGGGTCCACGAGGAATCTTCTTATTAATCCTATGTAAACAGACACGCAGACGTAGCATCTGATAAACTGTTTATACCAGCGTGTCGTTTATTGAGAGTCTTAGGGTTATGAAAGCTGCTGTACGATTTGGGGGTACAGGAGCTATACCAGAGATTTCGTCTGTTGATAGATCATTAATATGTCGCGGGGATTAAAGTGACGAAAAACGGGTTCTCACAAAAGCATGCAAACCATGACCTTTCACACCAAAAGTAAAAAAAGAAATAAATAATAAAACGTTATAGAACGTACTTGAACCGTGGTGGCTCCATCGGGTCTTTCTGCATCTCCACCATACGAATGACCCTCTGCTTGGCACCAGAGTTAAATGCCACACCCTGCTGCGAAGGCGTGTACCTATTAAAATAAATAAATATATAAATAGTGACGTCGAGTTAAACACGGCAAGCGTGTGCACCGCATTACTCCAGATGTACAAAAATACGACTGACGGCTTTTACCGGATGTACTGTGCCGGGGCCTGTTTATCTGCTGCTCGTACAGGCATGGCGGCAGCGATCTTCTGGGACACCTGCTTGTCTAGAGCAGCTCTGGTCTTTTCTGCGAGCTTAGATAGGTGACAGGGAAAAAGAAATGAAAAAAAATACGACGAATAAGACTCACTGCATTAAAAATGATTCCAGGTATTCTATGTATACATTCAGGAATTCTCTCTTATGCAGCTTATGAAGGGGAACCAGACTTTATTAGACCCTACTCTGGCAATCACGACCTCTTGTCACGAGAACTTGATGCCCCAAAGAACTGGCTTTCTAATTAGGTTACTACTGACCTTGAGATGATAATATGCATGCAGAACATTCTAAAATGTCTACATTTAATTCACTAGAATTTCTTCCCTTGTGATAAACCGGGTTATAATCGTAACTAAAGCATATGTCTAACAAGCTAAGGTCCTGGCCGCACGGATTTGAGAAAAGCATGCTTGAACAGTTTCTTTGAGCCTAAGCAACCTAGTAAATAGGGCTGCAACTAACGATTATTTTCCCGATTATTTTTCCGATTAATCGGATTGGGAGGGGGCGGGGAAAACTCTCAGTACCATTTTTTCATTTATTTAACATAAAATCCACAAACTGAGTGTTACAAATATAAACTTCAGACTAAAATTTTACACAACTGTTTGCTCAATTATATAAGACTGAAAAGAACCCAATATACACACACACACACACACCAGAATATATATTATTCATTTAGGACTGTAGTTTAATCCAGTGCTTTTTGTGCATCCATAAAAAATAATGCATAAATACTTATATAAATTAATATATACGTTTATATTATATAATAGTATTTATGCATTACCTTTTATAAAAGGTATGAAGAAAGTCATTGTCGGTGACTCTGGGTATCTGCTAAAGCTAGCGGCGTTGCATTACATGCGTATGACGTCGCGCGCCGTCAACTAGGAAGCGGCTTATATTTCTGGTTAGTAAAAAACCGCTCATGTTCTATTTGAGGCGATATTACCTTTCTAAACTTCATACACCAGACAGTAGAGTACATAGTGCATAGTGTAAGTGTACAGTATATGTCACATGGGTCTCAACTTTAGTATTTACTCTCCGAAACATGTTTTCGGAACAGAAGTAACGTAGTGAGTAAACACACCATGTGCCGTGCGCAGACTGACTAATCGATAATGAGATTCGAGACGACGATTTTCATAATCCATTATTATCGATTTTATTGATTAGTTGTTGCAGCTCTACTAGCAAGTGAAAACTGTTGTAGGACACACATCCGAGTGTAAAACTTTCGTAGTGCATTCAGAAGGTATTAAGACCACTTCAGTATTTTGCACTTTATTGTGTTACTTTTGGCCATTAAGCTACACACAATAATCCATTATAGCAAAGCAAAGATGGTCGTTTTTTTTTTTCACTGTTGTTTTAGTCTCCTTGGTGAAGCAGTGAAGTTGCTAGGGCTTTGCTAAGTGGTTGCTATAGCATTCCATCTGATCGGTAAGGTGTTGCAAGGTTGTTGGTAGGACATTTCTTATTGGTTGATAGGGTGTTGCTAGGTGGTTGCTATGGGATGCCAGGAGGTTACGTTTATACCAAGGGGTTGCTAGGCTGTTGCTAAGGTATTCCTTGTGGTTGCTAGGGTGTTGATAGGCAGTTATGGTATTCCTAGAAGTTGCTAACGTAGTTCAAGTGGTTGCCAGGGTGTTACTAGGTGGTTGCTATGATTTCTCAGATGGTTTCTAGGGTTCGCAAAGTAGTCGTCGTGGTATTCCACATGGTTGCTAGGTTGTTGCTAAAGTATCACATGCAGTTAAGGGTATTGCTATCTATGCCAGATTGCTGGTAGAGTGCTGCAAGTTCCTTGCGATGGTGTTCTAGATGGTCCCTAGAAGTTTTTGGAAAGTGTGTGAGGGAAATTACTCATTTTTACTTTGTAATAGTTTTGTTCTTGTTCTGTTTCATTCTCATCTGAAGATAACGCCTAAGAAGTCCATGTCATGTCACTGAGATCAGTACAGAATGTTTATCTGCTTACAGAGACACAAACATGTTCTGTTCAAGGTTTGTCTGCACATCTTCTCAGACCCTAATACAAAGCCTGTTTGAACTGCCTCAAACTGCTTCTTATCGGTACACAGAATTATGTCATGCTCTGCATTTCACATATATAGTAGTGGTTTAGTACAAGTGCTTCAGAGCGCTCTCATTATTCTATCCTGCTTTATTCTATCCTGTATTAACCGTCTCTCTGTAATAAACCTTTTTACCTTCAGAGGACAAGTCTGCAAGTGTTGTCTAATTTCCACGACAACTGCACACAACGGTATATCCCGGACGGTTGCTAGGGTGTTGCTAGCTAGTTGCTATGTGTAGAAACCAACACTACAACTAGTTGTTCAGGCCCCAGCTTGCTTATTTTCATGAGAAAGCAGTATCTGGAGATCAGGTATACATTATCAAGGATCTCTCCAGGTGAAAGCTTGTGTAGTGTGTGAGCCTCTGCTACAACAGCTCATCTAACGCGACCTCCACAAAACAACAGATCACGAGTGAACAGTGCTCCGCAGCGGGAGCCGTGCGGCATTCCGAGATTTTCTTAGCTGGTTAGTGTCCGCTAGGCATTTTGGACGTTAAATACCTTCCGAGAGTCTCACTTACCTCTTGAACTGCCTCCCCATCAGGTCTCTGCAGCTCAGGAGCATCATCATGAAGCACGTCTTTCGGAAGCAAATCTGTATATTTACTAAATATGACCTGTTGAAAAAGACAGTACAAAACATTTAGGGTTTTTTTTTTTAAGAAAAAACCCCCCCAAAAACTACACTTCCAAACCACTGCCAACTTAATGGCACTTCAACATGACACACACCTTATCCTTTCCCTGTCCTTGACGAGCAATCGCATCATACTTGACCTTCCCCTCTGCATCCACCTGTAAGGCGAGGGCGTTGGAGGTTCTCTTCTTTCTGCCCATTTCAAGTGGGTACTGAGCCACGTAGATCTCCGGAAACGCACCGCCATCACCAAAGTCCTTTGAAAACACAGTTATGAAATCATCATCATCTTGACGAGTAAACTGAAACCATATAAAAAAATAAATAAATAAAAATAAATAAATAAAAAGGTACCTCAGCAGTGCGAGGCACCCATCCTTTTCGGGAGCCATATGGAGGAGGTTCTCTACGAGTTAACACCAGTGCTGTGGAATGGGAGCCCTGTGCCGTGACAATCTCTTCTGCCTCGAGCTGGTCTTGAGACAGCTGAGTCGGCACGGGTAAAAAGCTGGAGAACAAGATGACGAGATAATGTAGGTTTATATAATCCCACACGTGTGATACTTGGAGCTTGCTAACACGGTTAGCTAATCAGCCAATCATGTGGCAGCATCTCAATACAAAATATCAGAGAGATACAGATCAAGAGGTCCAGTTAATGTTCACATCAAACATCAGAATGGGACGGAAATGTGATCAGAGAGACTTTCACACTCACACGGTCGTCGGTCACCACATCACGTTTAAAATTGCATTAAAACGTGGCAAAGAAACGTTCACCACTCTTGGTCCAAGTCAATATTTTAGCAAATCAAATGACAAAATACCACGTAGAAACCCGTGCGGTGTCTGTTAGGTGTTCAGGTACTCGACAACAGGCTCTTTATACGTCATTTAGAGTCCTGCCTAGAATGAACGAAGTGTTGGAGGACGAGTTCTGGGGGGAAATTTTAAAAAATCTCAACGTTTACTCTTCTTTTGTCACTTCCTTATTCCTCGACTGCTTTGGCATGAAATGGAAGACACTG
Source organism: Stegophilus panzeri (assembly GCA_024331685.1). NCBI lineage: Eukaryota > Metazoa > Chordata > Actinopteri > Siluriformes > Trichomycteridae > Stegophilus > Stegophilus panzeri. Next base: position 26,755,064 of record JANDJT010000102.1, on the reverse strand, counting down.
CTAATGCTGAAGATTTTTATTCAAAAGTCCGGGAGCAAAAGGTCCTTGTAGCCGTCTCGATACAGCAAAATCGACTGGCTGTGTTTAGTGTTAATGTTACATTCCTAAACCCTGTGAATGACCGATAACGTGTTCGAACGAGCACGTTAATATAAACCTACTGCTCATGTTACATATAACATATAACTAGATAGGGGAGAGAAAGGTAAAAGAAGAGAAGAGAAGAAAAAAGCAAAACAAAAAAAAAACAGCCCCTTCTGAAAGTATAGGAAGGACAAGGCCAATTCTTTTGTTTTTGCTGTGAGCTGTTTAACACATCTAGATATAAATATGAGGAAATAAAAAGGGGAAATTATGAGCCATCATCTCAAATCCAAATGTCTTCAGTGTATATCAAAAACAAATTATTTGGGCTTGCCATTCCAATACTTTCTGACAAGACTATACAGGTACATCTAAAAAAAATTTGAATATCGTGGGAAAGTAAATTTTTTCTGTAATTTAATTCAAAAAGTGGAACTTTCATATATTCTAGATTCATTACACAAAGTGAAATATTTCAAGAATTTTTTTTGTTTTATTTTAATCTTGATTATGGCTTACAGCTCATGGAAATCAAAAATCCACTATCTGACTGGGACGTGTTTTCATCTTGAACTGCTCTGAATTTGCTCTCAAGCGTGACCAAGCATCCACACCACATGATGCTACCACCACCGTGCTTTACTGTAGGGCTAGTGCTCTCAGTGTGAAGATCAGGCCTTTGTACTAAAGACAAATCATTATTATTTATTTGAAAACAAAATTTGGGCTTTTTCCACATTGCTGAATCTCCAAATGTCTTTTTGAAAAATTTAGTGCTGCAAAAACTAACCAACAAAATTGATAAAAATCCATTATAGTAATGGCCAACAATTGTCATTATTGATTAGTTGGGCTGTTTTTTCCCCAGGAATCAATCACCAAGACTAGGGTTAGTCACCAAGGCTAAAAATGCATTAGACGGAAATGGCGCATTTAGTCTATAACGGTGCATCTAAAGTCTATAATGACCACTGTGTTATACTATACCTTTTGGAAATTGCAGTTTCTTCGGTTTTTCACAGTCGGAGGTCAGGAATTACAAGTGAAGACCTCTACCTGAATGCAGCAATACCCTATGAGTCTATGTGAACGCAAAACGTACGTTCATGTACACCTTACATTCCTGTTGTACATCCTTAAAGCCTAGTTCACGCTGCACAGACAGACGCCGACCAACGCCACCAGACAAGTTTGTTGGGTTTTCCCGGACCAGTGTGTGTTAACCCTGGCACCATCTGCTTTCCATCTGCGTTTGTCGGGTGGTGGAATGTCTGGGCAGCGTGGTATGATTTCCCAACAAAATCTGACCTGGGCATGAACCGTTCCCATATAAAATGAATGATCCTTTTTCAGCAATAAAAATGTCACTACTACTAGTGTCTTTGTGTTGTTCTTCGCATGAAAAGGCCACAACTGGTCATTCTCACAGTCTCCAACCAGGAAAAAGCCGAAAAAAAACCCATCAACTCCAAATTCCTACTCAACTACGAGTGAGTGACGTTACATCAATATGGCCAGTCACAGCATCAGCAGTAAACACCGCAGCACTGATTTCCCTTGAAATGAGTTACACTGTATATAAACAAGTCTTATATTCGGCTCAATCAGCAATCAGACAGGTTCTCTTGTTGCATCTACAACACTAGCTCTATAGTTTGCTGTTTTGAGGAGGAAAACATACAATCACAGGCAGCTGGCTAGTGTGTTTCTAACAAAAGGGGGGTCCATACAGGGTTTTCTTTCCCTTTGTCATTGCGTACGTCGAATGCGCTGAGGTCGGAAATGACGTCAGCTACAACGAAGTGAAACCCATCTTCATTAATGATGATGATAATAATAAAGCTAAACTATATAGCGGGCTAGCCTTATTAGTGACTTGCGTTGCTTATGGTTACAGGGCGCGTGTCGCAGACTGAGACAGACAGACAGACGGGCAAACAGAAGCCTAGTGTGGAATATTAAAACACGTTAGCTCATGCTAGCACTCTAAACAGCTAGGTAGCAGATTCCAACAAGTACATCGTTTCTATGTCTAAGGATCTAGACGAGTGGGTAGATAACCCAGCTACATTTAACGCGATTCACAGGGTGGTAAATGCGCTAGCTAGCTCACTAGACGTGTACAAATGTCTTTAATGCATGTCTACAGAGCTTGCTAGCACCAACGAAAGGAAACAGCAGAGCTAGCATGCTAGGCCTGTAAACCTCCAACGGTCCAAACTGTTGCAATAAAATGTAATAAAACATATTTCCTAACACGCATATGTTTTAAATAATGGCGTACATGTATCCATGTAATTTATAAGATATAAAAAAAATATATATATCTCCCCCACCTCTTTAGCGCCATTTCCCTCTCCTTGTTGAATCTGTCGTCATAAAGAAGCGAGTGTATAGCTTTCTTCTTCTGGTTAGGTTTTATATGGCTGTCTGTGAACGTTTTGTGGCAGACTGTCGCCACCTGTAGGCCTGGAGTGAGTACTTTCTTTATAGTACTACATCTTCATCACGCTTCTTATTTAATACAAATTATACAGTACATGCAATACATCCAGTGTTAAACACAGAAGAAACTATCAATTAAAAAAAAAAAAAAAAAAAAAAAAAGATTAGAAGTAATGAAGCAATGAAGCAATTAAAGGACAACTTTGGCACAAAATTAGAATTTTATATATTATTTCTCACAGTATGTAGTATTCTGCTGTACAGGATTGTATCACTTTAGTGTCAGCATTTTATCAGAATTCATGACTTTTTTTGTGTTGTCTGCTTGTTTTCACACATCAAAGCAGCAAAAACTACAATACCCAGCATGCAGTACATTAATACATATTCAACCATTGGGAATCCCAGAGTCCGAGAGAGAGAGAGAGAGAGAGAGAGAGAGAGACAGAGACAGACAGACAGACAGAGACAGAAAGAGAGAGACAGAAAGAGAGCGAGCGAGAGAGAGAGAGAGACAGAAAGAGAGCGAGAGAGAGAGTTGCATTAACTCCATTCACTCTAATGGGCCAGTTTCATCCATGGTTGTGGATTTAGAGGAAAGGCTTTTAAACGTGATTTTTTGCCAGTTAGGGGAAGTTAAATATAACATTGGGGCATGTGATAGTGGTGGGTGGAAGTGCTCAAATGAGGATATCTATTTTATTCCTTATTACACGTGTAATAAAGAATTAAACTCCTTATTGTAGGAAGAGGGCTATTTTTTTTTACGTTGCATCCTGTTGATATATCTTTCAGTGTCCTCATCCCTTCTTTCCTCAATCTTTGAAACTATAGGCAGAAGACATGGTACTGCTAATTTTTATATATTGAAAATAATAAATCACTTCAAAATAAGAAATATTACCACAGTTAGTAAGAGTTCATATATATTATAACTGTGTCACCTGTAACACTATAGCTGTAATAAGCTGCAATGTGCTCTATGTTTATAGGTCCAGGACCCTCCACTTTTTGACCACAGGGTGATGCACAAAGATTGTGAGAATAATAACATCTGGTCTCAGCCTAATCTTGGCCTTTTTGGTCCTGACAAACTAGTCTGCCTCAAAATGTGCCTGCAGAGTGACATGAGTTTACTTCCCACACACACACACAACTCCTTTTTGTTTATGCACATACTGTACATATCATCAGCACCATCAGCATGAGTCTCAGCTCCCTGGGTTTCACAATAATTTTTTGTTTTCGTTATTTTTAATAAACCTAACATTAAATTTCCACATACACATATATATTATATAGATACAGATATATACACATATACACATACATACACACATATACATATATACATACATATACACACATATATATATATATATATATATATACACACACACACACACTGTAGGGAATTTAGCCAGCGGTGGGCGGAGCACAGACACACAGGAGGCCGTTCTAGTGTTATCCGTGGAGGGATCTTTATTTAAGACGGTCGGTGAGGGGAGTGCGGGTGCGCTTGTGTGTGTCTGTGTGTGTATTGAAGTGCGATCGGGCGGTGAGGGTCTCAGCCATCTGCAGTTACAGTCAGGCGGCCGAGCCTTCACTCGCGTCAGATTCGTCTGAAACCAGAAAAACACACAACAGCAATTAGCAGACATGCACAGGTCGCAAAATTGCCTAAAACACGCCAGAGACTTGCGCACATGCTCGGAGATACTTCTCTTCCTCTTGCGAGTGGAATATCGCCATTTCATACTCTCCCCTCGCTTGCTGGATGGTGGAATTCTTCCGCGCGGTGCACCATTCACGAGCCGTGGGTGTGTCGGCAGCCCCGCCGCCACGTGCTCTCTGGCCGTCCAAAACATTGCTGCCGCTAGTCGGGGAAGGAGCGATTTTAATACCTTGCGGGCCAGCTGTCGGTCCGTCGCAACAGTACCCGCCCCCAGCTCCGAGCCTACTACCGCTGCGTGGCGGGCCTAGAGTGCGTCTCGTCGTGAGAGCCCATCTGCATTCCCGTGGTGGGCCCCCGCCCGGTGCTGGACCTGGAATGAGAAATCTTGCAAGGCCAAGAACCACCGGGTTACCCTGAATGGGGAGGGCTGCTCCTCCCAGGCCTCGTCCAGTAGTCCTCGAGGCCGCCGCCCAAAGAGGAGCTCGGAAGGGGTAAAGCCCGTGGAGGCCTGGGGGTACTCTCGGACGGCGAAGAGGATGTAGGGCAGGAGGAGGTCCCAATTCCTCCCTTCTTCATTCACCACCCTCCGTAACATCTGCTTTAGAGTCTGATTAAACCTATCGACGAGCCCGTTTTTAGGTGTTTTACCTGCAACAGCCGACACAGATCAGACATTAGCTTAGAGAAAAAGGGCGTACCTTGGTCGGTCAGGATGTCCTTGGGTATCCCCACCCGGCTGAAGAGAAGCAGCAGCTCTTTTGCAATATTGCGGGAGGTGGCTTTGCGGAGGGGTACTGCCTCGGGGTATCGGGTGGCATAGTCCAGGATGACGAGTATGTACTCGTGACCCCGGGCATATTTGGGAAGTGGCCCCATGAGGTCCATGCCGACCCGCTCAAAGGGAACACCTATGATGGGCAGAGGGATAAGAGGTGCCGGCGGGGGCCTCCGTGGGGCGGTATGCTGGCACTGAGGGCATTGCTGACAGAAGCCCCGGACCTCCGCGTCTAGTCCTGGCCAAACAAAGTGATCCCTCAGTTTCTCCAGGGTGTTTCGCGCCCCCAAGTGGCCGCCGAGTGGATGGGCGTGGGCCAGGTGCATCAGTATTTGGGTTGTTGGTTTGGGCACTACGAGGAGGTCCACCTGCTTCCCTCGGCAGCAGGCCCGTTGATAGAGGAGGCCACCCTGGACGAGGAAGTAGGAGGAGGGAAGCCTCCAGTTAAGGTCCTGGTCGATCCCCTCTATCACTCGCACCTGGGCCCAGCAGTGTTTCAGGCGGTCATCCTCCTTCTGCTCCTGTCCAAAATTCCCCTGCTGGTTCACCTGGTTCACCTGGTCTTGCCGGACCCTAGCGCTGGGTCGGTCAGGAACCCTGGCCAGTCTCTTCCGAGGAGCAGGGGCACCGTGAGATCAGGAATAAAGCAAACTTGGAGGGGCCAGACCCCAGCTTTACTCTGGATCTGGACCTCGGCCACAGGGACTTCCCGGGTATCCCCATGGATGCAGTTTACGATGATGGCCCCGCTCCAGCCAAGTTCTTTGGGTAGGATCGTCGGTCGGGCAAGGGTTACGGTGCTCCCGGTGTCCAGCAAGGCGGTGACCGGGTTCCCCTCGACCCACACTGTTAGGGTAGGGGCTTTTGGCGGGTTCAGCGAATGGAGGGCGCACCCCGTCAACCACGGCTTCCGGACCTTCTTGGTTGGCTCTAGTTCCGGCTCCGTGGGCATGGGTTCATCCACGGGTGTCTCACGGACAGGTGAACTCCGGAGGGTCCTCCAGGTGCCTGGACAGCGCTGCCGGTCAAACCGGTGGGGCAAGACCCCTAGGGAGGGCTGCGGGTTCACCGTTCTTCCTGGCCAAGTTCCAGGGTGGCCAGTGCGCGCTCCAGGGCAGTCAGGAGCTCCTGGGGCGTCTCCGGCGCATGCACACCCACAACCTGGCGCTCCGTGGGTGGTAAGGCTCTCAGGAACCGGTCCATGGCCACCTTTTCCGCCATCTCGGTAGCAGTGTGTATGTCCGGCTGGAGCCACCTCTTGGTTGTGTGTATGAGGGTGTTCAGCTGTCCGCGTGGTCTGGACTCCGGCCGATAAGCCTACCAATGGAATTCCGCCGCGGCCTGGTGAGGAGTTCGCCCGCACCACGCCAGGACTCCCTTTTTCATTTCTCCGTAATCAGCTGCTTCCTCCGGCGTGAGGGCGTAATAGGCCGTGCGCGCCTCCCCCAAGAGCAGCGGGCCGAGGTTGCGGGGCCAATCTTCGTGGTTCCATTCTTCGCGGCGGGCGATACTTTCAAAGGCCTCGAAGTAGGCCTCGAGATCTTCCTCAGGGGTTAGAGGGGGAAGCAGGCGGCGGACCTTGCGGCCCGCATCCGGGAGAGGCGTGGCGGCGGCAGGAGTCGCAGTCCTCGGGGCCACTAGCTCCTCGGTTGCGGCTTGTAGGCTTTGGGCGAGCTGCTGCGTGACGGTCTGTTGCTGGATGCTGACTTCTAGCAGGCGTTGTAGCATGGGATCCATGTTTCCCCAATGACCATAAGTGGGACGGAAGAATAGAGGATGAGGGGCAGGGGGGGAAAAAAAAACAAACAAACAAAAAAGACAGGAAAAGTCTTTTTTTTTTTTTTTAGGCGGGCAGGTCTTTGCTCATGCCTGCATCCTCCACCAGTGTAGGGAAATAGCCTGTTAGGGGCGGAGCACAGACACACAGGAGGCCGTTTGTCAGGTGATAAGGGAAGTTTGCTTTTATTTTCTTTGTTTTTTTGTTTTAGGGGTGAGGAGGTGTGTGTGTGTGTGGGTGTGTGTGGGTTTGCGTGCGGCTGGCGTTGCAGAGTTCTTCTGGGGGCGTGTCGGTGTTTCCCGGAAGCGTGAGGGTTTTCTCGTGCCGTCAGGCAACAACGTGTGTTCAGCGAGCAGCGGCCTCATCTGGGTCTGAGTCGTCTGTAAGAGAGAACACACACACACACAGAGAGAGGGGGCGATTAGAAAAATGCCAAAAGTCGAACAAATGATGGGTATTGGGGAGAAGCGACGCGCACATGTCACATGAAATACTTCTTTCTGGGTGAGCGGAAGAGTGGCCTCTTATACTCTTCCCTCGTCTGCTGGATGGTGGATTTTTTTTCCGGTCGGTGCACCAATCACTGGCCGGAGGTGTGTCGGCGGCTCCGCCCTACTGTCACGTGTTTTCTGGTCGCCGTCGGTTTTGACGCGGAGCTGTCCCTTCCATGCCTGCGCAGTAGTCGGGGAAGGAGCAATTTTAATACCTTGCGCACCGGCTCTCGGTCCATCGCGACACTGTTATTATTATTATTATTATTATTATTATTATCTAAACCAACATTATATGAACTGAAAAAGATATCACAGACTTCACAGGGAAGTAACCGAATTACAAGTAATTAACAGGGAAAAAACCCTTGAGAAAAAAAGAAGAGTAAAAATATTTAATATTTATGCAGACTAATTTTGCAGAAAATATTAATTATCAGTCGTTATACAAAAAAAAAAAGACACATTTTACTTAGATACACATGTTTCCTCTTAGGTGTTCGCATAAAATGACAGATGCAAATATACGATGTGGCAGAATGTTAATGTTGATTAATTAATTAATTAATTAATTAATTAATTAATGTTAAATACACTAACAAAACTAAAATGTCCCTGATACACTCATCCAGCTATCCTATTTATAAATACTACATCCTACATTTATAAAGACTACTAGCTGAATACCAAAAGTAATTTAACCATTCATATTAATATTCATATTTTTACTCCTAAGAACACTTTTATCACTATTCTTCTATTATTAAATTCCCACTATTATAGTGGAACTTCAAAGAATGGTACCAAAATGAGCCAGTAAAAAACTATAAAGGGCATTCTTTCCATAGACAGTAGCGCTTCCCAGTATCTCAGAATATCAACCAAACTTTATGCAAACATATGCTGATAGTGTTGGAAGATTTTAAAAGTCACTTACCCCTCTTGAAGGTGTAACTGAGACATTACCTTTAGGTAATGGGTCTTGCTTTCTCCAAGTCATAGGTATTCAGGAGGATGGGCTTCTTTATATTTGTAGGTGCATGTTGAACAGACTCCTGTACTACTAGCATGCAATTATGGCATCAAAATAATGTGCAAACCAATTCTTTTTGAATTTTTTTTCCACAGCCATTGTGCTCTCAGGAACTCTCCAGGAACTCTCAGGTCAGCTCGATCACTCTTGTCACTTCCTAATCTTTTCTATTTTATGCTTCCTTTTATTATTTCAATTTTGTATTATTAGTATGATTATTTGTGTTTTTTCTTTACTTTGTTTGGACTGTATTTTATTCTTTTTGCTTTTAAAATCTTATATACGAAAGCCTGAAAGTTCTGAAAGTTCATGAATTCACGAACTTTGCCCTCTTCCTTACACAAGATCAATTGCTTAGGGGACAGAGAAATGCTATCCTTACCAGTCAGAGAGAGCAGGGCCACAATCAATGCATGTTCCTTATATGTGGTTGGAAATAATACCGTTTCCCAATAACAGAGCTTCAGATATCAACTCATAGTAAATACTCATATAGAGAGCTGCTGATGCAGTGGGATCTGACAGTGAGAGTCACAAGATGCCAGCTAATGTACTGCCTCAAATGTACTGGTGGGTTGTGAGAGGGAAATATGTACATTTCAATGTAACATATTTATTACTTCTTTTTCTTATTATAAAAGTGGGTATATTTAAATGTTTTGTTACCAGTAGAAATGCAGTATAAACTGTGCAAATATAATTAGGTTATTCAGGTTTTTCAAGACAGATTATTCTGAATATACAGCTAGGTATTATGAGATAAACAAGCTATAAAACACTAAATCAGGCTAAATTACAAGTCTATATTGTTTCACATATCTTAAGGTATTGGTAGAAAACAAAAAGTTTTTGCATAGAAAAAATGATCGCAGTGTTTATCAGACAGTGTGCTCTTCACTTGTGCCATCCCAGATGCACAGCTTTACCATATGATGATTGAACGACCCCAAAAAGGAGTGAAACTTCATAATCAACTGCCAATCATTGAAATGGTAATGAACATGACTGACATTTAAAACTTAAAAACAGACAGAGTGCTCTGCAGCATTAGGTCAGTAACCAAATCCATAACAATTTCAAACAACTAGTATAGCTTGCTAGTTTATCTTTGAAATTGGTACCTATTGTAAATAAATTGGAAGTATAAATTAATGTTTGATTATTTGTTTATTTAGAGGTCTAGATATCTAACTGTAACTACAACCCCAATTCCAAATTTGGGACGCTGTGTAAACTGTAAATAAATGTAAATAAAAACAGAATGCAATGATTTGCAAATCTCATAAACGCACATGTTATTCACAGTAGAACATAGAAAACATATCAAATGTTTAAATTGAGGACATGTATCATTTTAAGGATAAAAAATAAGGTCATTTTGAATTTGATTGCCACAACAAGTCTCAAAAAAGTTGGGATGGGGGCAACAAAAGGCTGGAAAAGTAAGTGTTACTAAAAAGAAACAGCTGGTGGAACATTTTGCAACTAATTAGGTTAATTATCAACAGGTCAGTAACATAATTGGGTATTCCAGATGTGCAATCTGCCTATTCCATAGGCACTAATGCACCCGCATACCATCAGAGATGCGGGCTTTTGAACTGAGCCCTGATAAAAAGCTGGATGGTCCCTCTTCTCTTTAGTTTAGAGGACGCGGTGTCCATGGTTTCCAAAAAGAATTTCAAATTTTGATTAATCTGACCACAGAACAGTTTTCCACTTTTCCTCAGTCAATTTTAAATGAGCTTTGGCCCAGAGAAGACGGCGACGTTTCTGAATCATCTTCACATATGGCTTCTTCTTTGCATGATAGAGCTGTAAAAAGCATTTGCGGATGCTTTTCGCAGATTGTTGAACCTCTGCTCATCTTTACTTCTGAAAGACTCTGCCTTTCTGCCTCTCTTTTTATACCCAATCATGTTACTGACCTGTTACCAATTAACCTCCAGCTGTTTCCTTTTAGTAACACTTACTTTTCCAGCCTTTTGTTGCCTCCGTCCCGACTTTTTTGAGACGTGTTGCGGCCATCAAATTCAAAATGACCTTATTTTTTTCTTAAAATGGTACATTTAATCAGTGTAAACATTTGATATGTTTTCTATGTTCTACTATCTATTGGAATTGTACATTCTTCAGTGAACTGACAAACACTACTAATTTTGTTGACCTGATTTTGGAAATGTTTTTAATGCTCTTACTTATGAGTAGAGACTGAGAATTAAATAGATGAAATAGATTAAAAAAAAAAAAAAGAACACACACAAGTGTATACTTCATTAACACCCACCTGTGCTACCCCTATTCCCCATCCACCACTGTTTGCTTATCCAAACTAAAATAAAATAGGTAATTATAGATAGCTAATTGTTACATCAGAATGTCTTAGAGATTAAAAAAAGATCTGTAGATTCCAAACACTGAAGTTCATAACGTTGGGATTTTGCCCCATATATTATATAGTCTCATCAGCAACGCAGCTAAAACATTTTCCCCTAGCAAATCAAACAGTAAGTATAGTACTAAATAAAACAGAATTAAATAGCTACACATAAAGATATTAGGTAAAATGTGAAATGTTTGTTATATGAATGTGTTTTGATGGTGTTAACTATTTACAGTGGTGCTTGAAAATTTGTGAACCCTTTAGAATTTTCTATATATCTGCATAAATATGACTGTAAAACATCATCAGATTTTAACACAAGTCCTAAAAATAGACAAAGAGAACCCAATTAAACAAATGAGACAAAAATATTATACTTGGTCATTTATTTATTGAGGAAAATGATCCAATATTACATATCTGTGAGTGGCAACAGGATGTGAACCTCTAGGATTAGCAGTTTAATTTGAAGGTGACATTAGAGTCAGGTGTTTTCAATCAATGGGATGACAATCAGGTGTGAGTGCATGCCCTGTTTAATTTAAAGAACAGGGATCTATCAAATTCTGATCTTCACAACACGTTTGTGGAAGTGTCTCATGGCACGAACAAAGAAGATTTCTGAGGACCTCAGAAAAAGAGTTGTTGATGCCCATCAGGCTGTAAAAAGTTACAAAACCATCTCTAAAGAGTTTCGACTCCACCAATCCACAGTCAGACAGATTGTGTACAAATTGAGGAAATTCAAGAACATTGTTACCCTCCCCAGGAGTGGTCCACTAACAATGATCACTCCAAGAGCAAGACATAGTCCGCAAGGTCACAAAGGCACCCAGGGTAACTTCTAAGCAACTAATAGAATTTTTGGTTTAAATGAAAAGCTTTATGTTTGGAGAAAGGAAAACACTGCATTCTAGCATAAGAACTTTATCCCTTCTGTGAAACATGATGGTGGAAGGATCATGGTTTGGGCCTGTTTTGCTGCATCTGTGCCAGGACGACTTGCCATCATTGATGGAACAATGAATTCTGAAGTATATTAGTGAATTCTTTAGGAAAATTCTTCCGGACATCTGTCTGTGAAGTGAATTACAAGAGAAAGTGAGGCATGCAGCAAGACAATGACCCTAAGCACACAAATCGTTCTACCAAAGAATAGTTAAAGAAGAATAAAGTTAATGTTTTGGAATGGCCAAGTCAAAGTCCTGACCTTAATCCAACAGAAATAGGACCTGAAGCAAGCAGTTCATGTGAGGAAACCCACCATCATCCCAGAGTTGAAGCTGTTCTTTACTGAGGAACGGGCTAAAATTCCTCCAAGCCAATGTGCAGGACTGATCAACAGTTACTGGAAACGTTTAGTTGCAGTTTTGCTGCACAGGGGGGTCACACCAGATACTGAAAGCAAAGGTTCACATACTTTTGCCACTCACAGATATGTAATATTAGATCATTTTCCTCAATAAAAAAAATGACCAAGTATAATATTTTTGTCTCATTTGTTTAATTGGTTTCTCTTTATCTACTTTTAGGACTTGTAAAAATCTGACTTTGGATTGTAGTTTTGGAGACTTTCAGGACGCAGGACGCAAGGAGACTTTCAGGACGTCCCTAGGACGCAACTAACTTCTTTTTTTGGTCACGCAAACCATCCTCTTCACAGTGTGTTGAGACAATATAGACACATGTCTTCTTCCAGGTTGATTTATAACATTTCCAGTTCACTGCAACTTCTTAATTATTGCCCTGATGGAGGAAATGGGCATTTTCAATGCTTGTGCTATTTTCTCATAGCCACTTCCCATTTGTTGAAGCTCAACCACCTTTTGCCACACATCGCTATATTCCTTGGTCTTACCCATTGGTATGAATGACTAAAGTAATTTGGCCTATGTGTTACCTCATATTTATACTCCAGTGAAACAGGAAGTCATGGTTGAACAATTTCCTGTTTGTAGTCACCCAGGTGTCCTAAATCTGTTTTTAATATCAATGGGAATCCATCCATCCATCCATCTTCTATACCGCTTATCCTTTCTTCAGGGTCATGGGGAAACCTGGAGCCTATCCCAGGAAGCATCGGGCACAAGGCGGGGTACACCCTGGACAGGGTGCCAATCCATCGCAGGGCACAATATCAGTGGGAATATACTTCAAATATATTTTTATCATATGAATTCATAGGGGTGCAAATAATTCTTAAATAATTATATTTAACAAATATTTTTTTCTAATAAACTGGTGTGGTGTTTGCAGTTGGTTGATATCCATGAGAGCAGAGTATTTTTGTGCATTTTGTGAACAAAAGATCAAAACAATAAAGCCAATTTTTCACAGCCTTCTTTTCTCATATTTACCAAGGGTAAATATCCTAGTCTAAAGACATTCAAACTCAAGTTTTCACAACTCAACACATCTCATGTTTCATCTAATTTCTGAAATGTGCCAGTCCCTTTTCCATGATACTGCCACTCTCATGCTTCACAGTTGGAATGTTTGCTAACCATTATGGAACAACAGTTAAATTTTTGTCCTCAAAAGAGGCTAGATCTTCATCCTTGTGATCACGTGCAAACTTTAGTCTGGCTTTACAATGCTGGTCCATCCATCCACTATACCGCTTTATCCTTTTCAGGGTCATGGGGAAACCTGGAGCCTATCCCAGGAATGTACCGAAATGTACTGAAATTCCTATCTGTCTTAATCTGTATAAACTGACCAATATTTCCTTTAAAATATCCCCTCGACAAGACTGTAAAGTTTGTAAACTAGAAGGTATGCCGTTGAGTCGGAGGAGATTACTACGTTACCTGGTAACACTTCCTCCACCCATTCAAGTGCCATCTGTATAGCAACCAACTGGTGTTCTATAGTTAACCTTGCAAAGTTTCCTATATTCATTTCAGAGACACAAAATGCTGCACCTTTTCGTCCTGTATTTGTGTTGTTGTTTTATCCATCAGTGAATATAGGAAAATATGAATATTGGGAATTTCTAATGTGTTCCATTGCCAAAGACTTAATTTCATTCGCACTGCCTCATTTTTTAATGCACTCATGCAAGTCTAAGGTCAATTACCGGTTGACTAAATAACCAAGGGGGCACTGGGGTTATTACAATTGTAGGTCCACAAATTTTAGGATAGGCTGGTCACTTTTTGGCTGCTGTTGTGATCTAGGTTGGAACACAACCCTACAAGCAACTGTCGCGCGTGACGAACTCAGTTTTACGACAGTTGTTAGTCCTCGCAAAACAGATTTTCCGACAGTGATTTGAAAGTACCACGGCGGTGAATAAGCCTTTTTCCATTGTCGACGCTCGTTTCGAAAACAAGTTTTAAATTATTACAGCAAGAGATAATTATATAAAAAAAAATATTCTGAACGCGTGTACACTAGGTGTAGACCGTATGCAGATTTTTTTTTTATCCATACGATTCTGTCGTTAGTGAAGTTGAAACTCGAGGCCCAGCGAACGGAGCAGCTCGGAAGAAAAAAGTTTTGTTATTGTCATGTGACGTGATACGCATGTGGCGATAAAGTGTGGTTATTCTCTCGGTCTATTTACACACAGTTATTTGATTTCAGCGTACAAGTCCTATTTTCAAAGCATGCCTCAACCAAAATATAGAAAGATCGCAGTTTTGGGGTACCGGTCAGTTGGTAAGTGTTGATTTAGGATAAGTATTGGCCTGTATTTGCTAACTAGGAAATAGCAATAGCAAGCTAGCCAGTAATGGTGATTTAGCTATGTTGTCCTTAGACTTTAGAAAATGCTGTTGGAGTGATTAAATTCTCGCCAGCTGCCCGGCAAGTTAGTAGGTCCAACTAGGGAAGAAAACTAATAAGTGATCGCTTATGCACAACAAACGTTATGAAAGTTACTCCAACCTTTACTACGTGTGTGAAATGCCACTTTAGCTAGCTGGCTAACTGGACCTGCTCATAACCTCACGAACACGCCAAGAGTAGCGCTGATTCCGCAGTTCTGTCTAAGATTTGCTGGAGTATTAACGTGCTCTTGAATGACGTAGAGCATCATTGAGGTTAGCTAGATAGATACCCGTTTCAAAATGTTGATAAGTGACGTTTGATCCCTTTTGCAACAGGAAAGTCCTCTCTCACTATTCAGTTCGTGGAAGGGCAGTTTGTAGATGCATACGATCCTACAATTGAAAACAGTGAGTATTCGTTCTTTTTTCATTTTCATTTTTTTCTTTTTACCATGTTTGTCTTTGTATCCTTCCATCTGTTAGGTGATTGCGGAATCACGCACTGCGATGTGTAATAGCCAGGGTTGGGAGTGTTACTTTAAAAATGTATTCCGATACAGTTACAAATAACTTAATAAAAAAATTTGAGTAACGTCATCCAAGTATCACAATATGAAAGTAATATAATCTGATTTTTTTTTTTATTTAAAGGCCTCACATGTAAATAAAGTAAAGAAAAGCAATATGATCTAAAATGCCTTTATTTAGAGTTTATTTTAGAGCTTAAAACATGTTCAATGTTTGGAGTTGTTTTTGTAAAATAAATAAATTTGTTGCTCATGTGAGTCACTATTGGCAAGAGAGAACCAGAACTTTAATCATGCAGCTGTCTATACTGTGTTATGTCAAAAGCAGGGCTCCAGACAAAAAAAAAAAATCTATTAAGAATCCATTGGCTCATATAAGAAAGGGAAAAAAGGGTGTGGGGGGGGGACATATGAACGAACTTGCATTTAAAATTTTTAAAACACTTACTTTCAGTCATCTTGTTGTGTGTGTAGGTCTGGCCTCCTTTTACAGCATCAGCATTTTCATCCAAGTTCATTTAAAGTCGGAATTGAACATATTTTCCAACTTGAGAACTATATACAGTCACAAAGAATTTTTACACAGAATCTGAGCCAGTGTCACTGACCATAATTATGTCAGCGTCACTTAGCCATTGAGTATAGTTTGGCCTGCTCCTCTGTTTTGAAGAAAGCCAGCGTTTGACACACAGTTGAGGATCAGACTGTTCAAGTGATGGGCCCTCTGTGCTGATCCTGATCAAGTCTTCCAATGTTGAATTGCGTACTTTTGATTTTATCCTGTTTTGAGCTGAAATGCCATGTTAATACTGAGCAGCCAAAATTGGTACGACAAGCAACATCTCAACTACATGCATTCTGCTCAAAGCACATGCTGTATCGTTGTCCTACATCTTGCACAGATAGTCAATTTTTTTCTTCATTAGTAATATCTGAGAGGTAAATTTGGTGTAAGGCAGCTCTTCACATGCAATCATATAGACGGTGTTGAATTTTAATTTCAGCTCCATCCATTCTGTCTTGTCATGTAGTTCACATGCACAAGACACTGCTTGTACTAATGGTGTTTTTTGTGGAGCACTCTGCAATTACATAGTCATGAGCATTTAAAAAAAAAAATTATTTATACTTTTGACCATCACTCTGTTTTCTCACAGCCTCTTTCTTGAAATGGTTCGTTCCGGTAATGAAGTTCGTTTTCTCCGCTATTTCTCTGCCCGCTTTCAAGCAAAAGTCATAAAATATTTTATGTGTGCGATGATCATACCTGAGCCATGCAAACTCTTGAATCCAAGAAATCTTAAAATGCCTCTCTGCACTTTTACTTGGGTGTTCATTGATTGACATGGAAAGATGATTTTCTGTCATTTTCTCTCTCTCTTATGCTGGCACAGCTGGAGCCTGCTTTTTTATTAGTAGGTGAGCCATCAGCATTGTTGCTTGATAGAGATGAGGATTGTTTGAAAAGTCTGATATTTTTTGTTTTGACATGTCTTTCTGACACGGAAAGCTGATCCTCCCTTTCCCCGTGCGTATTTTGGCACTCTGGATGAATTTGAACTGAAACTGCTTCTCCTCCCACTGAAACTTTCATGCGCAGCATCACATTTTATTACATGAACACAACAAATTATGTGACCGGCTACTCCTCACAACACGCAATTAAAAAGACATTACAAGTAAATTTTTAAAACATTATGTGTAAATTTATATTGTTGCCAGTGGCGATCTCAGCAAAAATATCATTTGCAAATGTATATTTTTGGTCGCGCAGTTTGGAGCCCTGTAAATGTTTAATTTCTTTGGTTTTAATAGGAAAAAAAAGGTAATCCTGATAGTATTCCCTTTTTCTTTCTTTTTTTTTTTCTTTTTTTTAAACAAAATCTACCTGTAATCTGATTTGTTTTTTGACAAAACTGTAACAGATTAGTTACCCGTTTTTACACACCCTTTTACACACTTTACTGACTTATGAGGTTTTTCCACTGCACACTGAAACACAAGACTAGTCCAAACTGGAGTCGACTGGATTTACAGGGGCAGGTGCTCAAAGTTAAAAAGGGAATATTAATCATAATGTTAAAAGACAGTTACCAAATTAAATTATTATAATTATTTCAAGATTACCCAGTTGCAGACTCATGTCAGGACTAGGGTGGGTGACATGACAAAAATATCATCATGAATCTCCAAGGTTTTTTTCTACAATACATGATATGTATCACAATATACAGTATTAGTTTGCTCACAAACTACAAAAACTACCAACAAATTTAGATTTCTTTTTTGTTTGTTTATTTATTTATTTAACAGTTTAATAGATTAAATACAAAACTTTTGAAACACAACCACTTCCAGTCAGTTTGATTACAACAAAAAGTCATCACCATCTCAGAAAAGTGTATTGTGACATAATTTAGCACAATATTGATATTATGTCATGCGATAATACAATGCAGTGACATGCAATCGACTGTCACAAAATTATTTCAAATGCAATAAACTCGTTTTATCCACATTGCCAATGAAAATGCAAAAGTTGGGTTGTGGCTGCAGTGCTAGATTGATGGATCAAGTACTGTAAACTGACAGTGCCTTTTTTATTTATAGTTAAATTTTTATTCATTGAAATGTCTTCTTTTGGTAAGTGTGCTTTACTCATTTAATTCACACGGAAGTCTTAATGTAGGTTGCAAGCAACTCTTATAATGACTAGTGTGGATCAGCTACCAGCTAGGGAGAGTGAAGGCTAGCATGTTCTTCCACTGAGGCATGTGAAGCCAGCCAACCACATTTGTTCAAATTGCTGCTCATGCTGTGTCACAGGGCAGTGTTTCAGGGGAAAATGCTGTCTGCTCTCTTCTACGTACATAGATACATACATACATACATGGTTCAGTGCCATGATTGGCTAGTGTCGCTGTGATTGACAGGTGAGAGAGAGTGTGTTCCCCTCCCACCCTTGGACTCTCTTGTTCTCTTGAAATCCCAGCCACGGATGGTTGCGCGATTTGCGCTTGCAGTCTTCTGACGATAAGGCTCAAGCTTTTCTGTTGTGCCACTCAGGAGCCCCGTAAATTCTTTGAAATGGTCACAGCACAGTCATTTATAGAAAAAATGTAAACCTAGAAAATTAATGGTTGTCCTGTTCTGGCATGGTTCTAAGATATGACATACTATGTGGTAATTTCCTAGTTCCATTTCCATTTAGTACAATTTATTTGAAACTTTACTACCTTGCAAAATATCATGTGCAACATAGAAATTATTTTTTGGTACTTATGGTCTTCATATTGTTTTGTTAACCAGTTTCTATTTTCTGTTGCTTTGTTGTAGCTTTTAATAAAATGGTGTCTGTGAATGGACAAGACTTTAATCTTCAGCTGGTTGACACTGCTGGACAGGTAAAAAAAAAATTAATTAATTAATTAATTAATTAATTAATTAAAATCTCTGCTCTTTGGATCTCTTATATATTAGTTGTTACTATTTGGTTTATTCCATTATGTTACCTTTTTATCCAAAAGTTAAAAACATTGTAAAATAAATGTTAGGGTGAAAATTTTAAACAAGAAAATGTTTGACTTTTTTTATGGTCCAGGAAACATGACTTTAAATAGTTTGTCTAAAAGATACTTTGCATGATTATCACTTTGCAAGTAATTCTTATTAGGTCAGTAAGGGACCTTGGAAATGTATTATTTTATCTGCTAGTGGGCAGTGTGCAAGGGAAACCGGTGTAACAGAAATGGTTGGTGCAACTGAATTTTCATCACATAGGCCAAATTCCCTCAGTCATTCATAACAATGGGTAAGACCAAGTAATATAGATGTGCGGCAAAAGATTGTTGATCTTCACAAAATGGGAAGTGACTAAGAAAATAGCACAAGCATTGAAAATGCCCATTTCCACCATCTGGGCAATATTTAAGAAGCTCCAGTCAACTGTAAATGTTGTGAATCAACCTGGAATTCTACGTGTGTCTATATTGTCTCAACACACTATAAAGAGGATGGTTCAAGTGGCCAAAAAATCTTTAGCTAGTTCCATCAGAAGAAAAAAAAAATCAGAAATTAGTTGCATCTTAGGGTCAGAAAGTCTCCAAAACTACAATCCGAAGTCACCTACATTACCACAGGGTGTTTGGAAGGGTTTCAAGAAAAAAAAGTCTCTACTCTTATCCAAAAACAAACTCGTGTCTTCAGTTTGCCAGACATTCCTAGAATTTCAAATGGGATCAGGTTCTATGGTCAGATGAAACCAAAATAGAGCTTTTTGCCAATAAACACCAGAGGTGGTTTTGGCACACACAGAGAGGTAGCCATACAGAAGTACCTCATGCCCACGGTTAAATATGGTGGTGGCTCTTTAATGTTTTGGGGCTGTTTTTCTGCCAGAGGACCTGGGCATTTTGTTAGGATACATGGCATCATGGA
>JANDJT010000102.1:26708608-26718960 GCA_024331685.1 Stegophilus panzeri | reverse complement strand
TTCTGGAGGTGTTTCTGAGCCCATGCAGTGATTTCCATTACAGAATCATGCCTGTTTTTAATGCAGTGCCACCTGAGAGCCCGAAGATCACAGGCATGCAATATTGATTTTCGCCCTCGTTCCTTGCGCACAGAGATTTCTCCAGATTTTTGGAATCTTTTGATCGTATTATGTACTGTAAATGATGAGATATTCATAGTCTTCACAATTTTATGTTGAGGAACATTCTGAAATTGTTCCACAAATTGTAGACACAGTTTTTCGTAGATTGGTGAACCTCTGCCAATCTTTACTTCTGAGAGACTCTGCCTCTCTAAGATACTCTTTTTATTCCCAATCATGTTACTGACCTGTTGCCAATTAACCTCCAGCTGCAAGAAGTGATCTACTTAGTCCAACTTAGCTTATTTTTATTTATCCAGATGGATATACAAACTTATTTAATTCCAAAAGGTGACAGTGGGTGAGAAGCGCATCATCAGTCAGGTGAGGGGAAGTAGACAGCAGGGACAAACGCTGCATTTGAATGATCTACATTTCAGTGCAGAATTTCACTTCACTAACCCTCAAATACAAAAACCATGGATGCCGCATCCTATAAACTAAAGAGGAGAAAGGAGGAGAGGGACCATCTGGCTTTTTATCAGCGCTCAGTTCAAAAGACTGCATCACTGATGGTATGGGGTGCATTAGTGCCTATGGAATGGGCAGCTTGCATATCTGGAAAGGCACCATCAATGCTGAAAGGTATATACAAGTTTTAGAGCAACATATTCTTCCATCCAGATTCCATACAATCTTTACTTCTGAAAGACTCTGCCTCCATAAGATACTCTTTTTATACCCAATCATGTTACTGACCTGCTTCCAATTAACCTCCAGCTGTTTCTTTTTACTAACACTCTGTAAGGCTGGTGCCAAGATGTCTGAACCTAGAGAGAACCACTCTCTGATGACAAAGGACGACTTCGAGAACGAACACTCACTCTTTCTCCCACAGAATTAGCATCCACACCTGAGATAGCACATCATGCTGAGTGGAGCCTGGAAGATCCTCACTTCCTCTCTCCCCACACCCTTCTATTTCTTTGTATTGAGATCACCTTAAACACACCCAAGGTCTAAATGCATTGCATAACATGTTTTAATGCGAATAAGATGTCAACTATACATGTTTACTATTGTGACGACGGGCCAGCAGCCGGTGCACAAGAAACAAAGAGACAGCTCCGCTTCAGCACCACCAATGTTTTGGACGGCCAGAGAGCACGTGCCGGCAGGGCAGGGCAGGGCCGCCAACACACACATGGCCTGTGAATGGTGTGAGAACTCCACCATCCAGCAGGCGAGGGGAGAATATATAATAGGGGTTTTCCCCGATACTCGGGAAACCCCTAGCACGCCCTCAGCAACCCCGCGGCGACTAAGCATTTCACCTCACCCCCCCACTTCGACACACACGCACACACGTGCACCCACACCCTTTCACAAACTATTTTTGAATAAAGATTTCTCCACGAGTAACACCGAAACAGCTTCCTGTGTGTCTGTGCTCCGTCCCCTGCTGGCTAGATTCCCTACACTATATTATACAAAAGGTCTCAGTGCAACTGGAAAATATGGTCTCATTTCCTCAACAGCAGTTCAAATAAAAATATTACATGCCGTTAAAGGTATACCCTCCCAGGGTCCCTCACTCAAATTACCTCCTGTATGTAAATAAGGTACATCCTTCCACAGACATCAAATTATAATCACAAACAGCACCTTTTGGTGGACCCACAGAGCATCTGGGTATTTAAGGGAGAGCTGGCCAAAGACTCAGGGAATCTGTAGACAGATCTCCCACACGATCACTGTGTGTAGTTTTTCCTCTACCAGGTATGTAAGTGTTGTCTCTCTTATGTTGTATTATTATGTTTTGAATTTGATTGGAATGTAATGTTGCATGTAATTCTTTCTTATTATTATCAACAGTAGTGTTGGATTTGGATATTTTCATACCTGGTTAAATAAATTATTAGACTTGATTACATTCTGAATTATTCTGAAATTATTGTCTCTAGTAAATTACGGTAAGTCCTTGTTACAGCAAATCAGAGAGAGTCTGACTGAACCACACTGACACAGAGAGTAGTTCAGAGAGACTTCTGGTTTACTGCAGATTTCACAGAGGTTTATATACATATACAGAGGTACAGATAGCTGGACGTAGGCATACCGCTATGTGGAAATAATATGGCAGTTAAACTGTCTGGCCACGTACACGAAAAACATCTTAGGCCAGATAGGGAAATGCAACAGGTTTTGATCATATATGGTATATGTTCGCTAGCAGAAAATAGGAAGTTCCTATGGTGACATGTTTATTGGCACGCACACAACAGACAGGTCTGGAAAGTTCATGAGACAGAAATAAAAACTATCACTAAAACATGCTTATACAGATCTGAGGGAATAGAGAATAGAGAGTTTCCCACAGGGAGAGACAAAAATGATACAGAGAGCACATAGACATACACATTAAATACGACTGTGAGGTGTGCACTTTTCCATTATTGAAAGGTGTATCCTGCTGATGGAAGGCCCCCACACCAGCGTGTTATAAAGTTCAGGACGTCTTGACACTCCGGACTGTGAGTGGTCTACAGGATAACAGGCGAACAATATTACAGTGAGGATATATTTCTGCGAAATTAAGCTTTGCACGTTAAAATGAACATTTGTACATATTTAAATTGAGCTACAGATGAATGTTTATCCATTAATAATGATCTGCTCACAAAAAAAAAATAATGAGAGAATGTTTCCTGAGTTAACAAAATAAAAACCGGGATTTTTTTTTTTTTTTTTTTTTTTTACCTTTGTGGCCATCAGGAATTTATTCCAGTCGTCCTTGTTAGCTGCCATCCCTGGTCTTTTGAACTCAATTTTATCATGGAGAACAGGGTAACCTGTGGACCGTCAAAAAAAAAAAAAAAAAAAGCAAGAACGAGAAGTGACCAGAGAGCATTAAATATGTACTGAAGCCTCTGTAACAGCAGCACGCACGTACAGGGTGAGAACATTTAATAGCAAATGAAATAGAACAGGGTCCTAACAAAAGGAAATCCAGTGGCAGAGAGATTTCACTGAACACTGATGATGTAACAGTTTATTATCCCATTTTTGAACGTAGCTGTAATTGAATACGGCTTACCAGCCCACATGTGCACTGTGTTGTAGCGTTACGTAATCATTAAGCTTATAAATAATTCGTCAATTATCCAGTTTGTATAACAACTATGGAGCCATTAATAAAATATTAAAAACACAGTTTTAACTATACTACGCTACTCAACAGCCGATGAGTTAACGAGAGAGGGAGGGGGGGGGGGGGGGGGGGGGGGGGGGGGGAGAGAGAGAGAGAGAGAGAGAGAGAGAGAGAGAGTGTGTGAGAGAGAGAGGGGACCACTGATTAAACAGGACCTCACCTGTAATGACACAGGGTAAGGAGCGGATGCCAGTGTTCACAGCAATCAGTGAAGCTTCATAAGTGCCTCTCTGATCTTTGGGTAGGACCGGTTCTAATCGCTGCTCCATGGAAATGGTCAGAAGCCAGTCCCTGATCTCCTCCCTCTTTTCCACCTGACACACACACACACACACACATACACACACATACACACACACTAGTTCACTACCCAGTTACACTACACGGTTGTCCGTACAAAGGCTGTCACTATAATACATCACTCCATGGTTTATTTTGCTTTTCTGTTTATTTTTTTTGTAGCACAAAAACACACACACACACACACACACACACATGTATATACACACACACTAAATGTAATGTTGGTGTTCTTTAATGGCTTTTTCGAGGTATTATATTTTACAGACTCTATGAATAAGAGAGAAAGAAATCCTTACAGTGACATGGAGCTTTGATGGAAGGGAGACCTCAAAGGGAATGTCTGTGTCCTCAAAATCTGTGTGGTCTAAGGCGTCTATTGTGCCCTCATCAATACTCTGTGAAAACAATCACATAAAGCAGTGCACAAACGGTTTTGGTCGATTGTCAAATATCTCACGTTCATTCTTAACTGAGGGGTTGGGAACACATTCAAATTCTATCACATTAGAACATCCTGAGCCTAATAAGAAATTGCAGAACACTGACAGACAAATCAACTGTAACTGTACAAGCAAACAAAACATTTAGCAGATCTGTGCATCAGTTGATTAAAGCATAAAACTCTAATTAGACTGACTTACATCTGCCAAGTCCAGGAAATGGTTGAGGAAAATAAAGGCCATATTCTCTGACCCAACAGCCTGTAGAGAAAGATTCAATATCATCATGTCAATTTTCTCAAATAATTAGCGAGAATAATTAAATAAAACTGGACACGACATACAGTCCCCTCTGAAAGTACTGGAACAGCAAGACCAAACAAAATTTGGGTTGGAGATCAAAAGATGAATATGAGACGACAGATCAGAATTTCAGCTTTCATTTCCTCATATTTACATCCAGATGTGTTAAACAATTTGGCACCTTTTGTTTGAACCCAGCCATTTTTATCCAAAGTGATCAAAAATATTGGAACATGTGTCTACCAGGTGTTTCTTGCTGCCCAGGTGTGTCCTGTTAGATTGATTATTTAAAGAATTAACAGCTCTGAACGTCTACTCTTGGTGTGAGCCCTTGGTTTTGCCTGTGAAGGCTGCATTTGTTGTTAAAAAGGATAAACCAACATGAAGACCAGAGAGCTGTCTATGGGAGAAAAGCAAGCTGTTTGAAAGCTGGGAAAAGAGGAGAAATCTATCCTAGCCATTGCACAAGCATTAGGCAATGATTTAGAAGTGTACCTGATTCCAATGTGGGCTACGTTATGTGTCTCAGATACAGTGAGGATTCACTGCAGGGTTTGTGGAGGGACTCACCTTTGCTGCCAAGCCAGCCTCATAAAAAGCCTTGTCTGCTGGAATAAGCTCTGTGTGCCTAAGCAGCGAAACGGATAACTTGGTTGCCAAAGTACTCTGAAATGGAACAAAGAAACAAACATCACAAATGGACGTTCAGAAACTAATTTTAGCCACTAAACACACGGTTATGAGACAGCACTTACTTAATATAACCCAATATTTCATATCATTTTTAAATAATTAATGCATTTTATCTTTAACTAAATTATCATCAATGTAAACAATATTTATGAATTTATTTTTATGTTTAGGAATTCTCCTGATGACATTAGTGTGTCCAAACAGGAGTGAAATTAGATAAACAGTAGGTAATGCGAGGCTAAAATTGCAGTTTTTCATATTTGAATAATATATGTGTGATTTTTTTTTTTATTATGTTTCATGCACATGTTGTATCATGTTCAGTAAAGTCATTTTCATTGGTTATCTTTAAGTAAAATAAAATAATTTTGACCTAAACAGAAATAAGGGTTAATTATAGTAGTATGTAGGATATCTGTAGTATGTAGGATCCTAGCCTCTGTAACAAAATGTACATTAATGAATTTTGTATACTCTGTGCATTGTTCTTTACTACGGAGCAATATTACAAACCAAAACACACACCCACACCCACACACACACACACACACACACACACACCCACCAGCTGGTCGATGCCTTTTGCTGCAGAGCGGGTTGCATAATAGTGAGCTACCACAAGCATCTGCTCAAAGATTTCATGGGCTGGAGAGTTGGCTTCTGACGACTTGGTCAGGTTCTCACACTGGTTGGGGAAAAAGAAGAAGAAGAAGAAAAAAAAAAAAGATACAGAAACCCTGAAGCACAATAATAGTTTCTCATTATTACTAACTAACTAGTAACTCATTTCAACATGAAAAATATTCTGACTTACTAACTCATTATTTCAACACTTCAAGAAAAGATCAACAATTAAACCAAATCAATTAACATTATGTCCAATTAGTAACTTATTATGATTTAATAACTTATTATTTTAACTTAGTAACTCCCTATTTTGACTTGCTTCTCAGTGTTAAGTTATGATCTCTTTAATTCTACCCATGACCTCATTATTTTGACTTAACTTTTATTTTAAGATGCAGAATTTGTATTAGATTATTAGATTAAATCTGTATAATGCAATACATCACTTTTGGACCAAACTGCACATTGTATATAGTGTCTTTTTTTTTCCTTTTTTTTTTTTTTTTTTTTTTTTTTTTTAAGATGAAAGAAGAAGAAGAAGCCTTTATTTGTCACATATACATTACAGCACAGTGAAATTCTTCTCTTCACATATCCCAGCTATGTCAAAATAATACATTTGAAACAAACTGACGCCGTGGGCTTCTGTACGAAGACGACGCCCAGTCAGAGAATAACGCATAACGCGATACACAACCACCACGGTTAATAAAATATGTCCCATCACTTTGGGAAATGCTGTCACTCACCAGCAAGTGTAAAACGTCTCTCAGGTTAGCCCACATCCGATAGGCTTTGGCGACATCCCTGTCCTGGAGGTTCATTAGCTCTAAAAACATGCGCTTGTAGATGTTGAAGTTCTGAAGTTCAGAAATGGAGCACACAGACATTTGAAAAACAATTCGAAATAAATGACCTTCGTGCAGTTTGAAAAAATAACGAGAATCCGATGGAAGGTTTCAGAAAAATGCCAATTTTGATAATAATAATAATAATAATAATAATAATAATAATAATAATAATAAGACTAGTTGTAATAATACAAGCAATATTGCACATGCAAGAGTGCTGTTATACTGAATAGTGAGTGTAGGAATGGTTCCAGTATAATGAACTATTGCTAGAATTTTATGAATTTTATGTACTGAGCACAGATGAGCCGCGTGATAAACACAGTGAAATGGCCCAGTGCTGTTATATGAAATATCAGCGCTCTTGGAGCAGCATGCTGCTTGTCCAATCAGATTAAGCTCAATTAGATTGAGCTTTTTCCAGCCACTAGGTTTTACCTGTTATTAGGCACACTAAGATTTTTACATGAGGCATAACTGGTTAATTAGCATTAGTAATGTTCACTGCAGCTTGGCTTTATCATTGGCTGTGCATACCTCCGGGCTGGCTGGCATCCCGTGCTGTACGTACAGGTCAAGCACTTTCTCTGCGTCGCCTTCTTTGATGAGGTGGGTGGCGTATAGGGCACAGTATTTATGCAGGATCTTAAAATTCTGTTTGGCAGAAAAAGTGCAAAAGACTGAGGACGAGATATACAGAAACAGCTTTTGACCAAAAATAACCCAGAACACGTAGAGGATCAGTGAATCAGATCAATACGAGATTTAATCAGGGATCATTCAGAGATTATTAGGAGCATTTGTCTCAGCTTTAATGTACCTGTTTAGATGCGATGTCAATGCACTTCTCCCACTGGCCTCTCTCTGCATACACATCTAATGCAGCCATGACATCTACTCCAAGCAACTATTAATGGAAAACCTTTGTTCAAACAACATGTATAATCATATTTATTATTAGTATGATGGGGGTGAGTGTGTGGGGGACGGGATGGGTTGTGAGGGCAATTTGACGAATACACTGCATAAATTTTTAAGGATTTCTAAGAAAAATATTGTTCAGTATGTACAGGATTTGAAAATTATTTGTGACCGTTGCGACCAAAAATGCTGCGGCTTTAAAAAAAAAAAAACTTTGCGATGCAACTTGCAGAGTTTTTTTGTGCTTTTTTTTTTGTTGCAAAATCGCAATCACTTGAAATTGTTTTGCACGCTCTTTCGCAGTGATGTTTGTTGGTAAATGAGACCTCTTAGCTGTACTCATGTTTGACACACGTTAATTGAAGACAGCTTTGGCTGAATGCGTGTTGTGACGCGTCTCAGCCCAACTATGCGGTTATTTTTTTTAAAATTGCAAGCTCCTCAGAATATTGCAGCGTTTGCTTGATTTTGCGTTCATTTCTGCCATCGCAAATACATAAATAAATAAACAAATAAATAAATAAATAAATCCTGGCGGGACTGTCAGTAGGTTAATCAGTCATATTACTCCATGCACCTATTAATAAGTAATTCATTTATGCAGAATCTCTTCTTTTTTTGACCTCTATATACTCTCACCGTCCACTTTAATAGGAACACATGTACACCTGCTCATTGATGCAATTATCCAATCAGGCAATCATGCAGGAGCAGCACAATACATAAAGGATGTTTGTTTGTTGATCGCACCAATCTGTGTAAACTCTAGAGACTGTTGTGTGCCACGGTTAAAGTCACAGAGATCACACTTTTTCTACATTCTGATGTTTGATATGGACGTTAACTGAAGCTCTTGACCTGCATCTGCATGATTTTATGCATTGTGCTGCTACCACATGATTGGCTGATTAGGGAACTGCATAAATGAGCAAGAGTACAAGTGTTCCTAATAAAGTGGACGGTGAGTGTATATCAAAGATCATACAATATCAAAAACAGAATTTATCAGGTTGTCTAGATGATTTTATCCATTCTACAAAAAAAAGATGGTATGCTTCAGACAACAGCAAACTTACCAAGTCCACCTTGCCTTTGTTTTTCAAGTGGTCTTTGTAACACTGGTCAACATATCCCTCCAACCTATTGGCACAGTTAAGCAGAGTCTCAATCCAGAACATTATTAAGAATGCACCCACCAAAACATAATAATAGTTCTATTAACTGGGTCAATTTCTGATTGGACATTTAAAGCAGAATTCATTCCTTCCAGCTACCGGTAGGCACCGCCCCCTCTAGCCATGGTGAAAACGGTTTGAAGCGACTAAAATGTAAACATTTGCAAGCAATCACTGTGAAACTGTCTCCTCTGGCATCAACTGTGGCCTGACCTTACTTGCTTGTCTGTGATTTTTTTTTATTTTTCTGTGCCACATTGTTGGCCAAAGTGGTGTCGGGGAGACGAACGTATCTCACCTTGCATCCAACTCTTTGGCTATTCGCTTGGCTTTGTTCCATTCTTCCCCCTCCATGAACGCATCCACAGTTTCCTTAATGAGGTCCATGTTCAGGTATAGTTCAGCTGCCTGTGTGAAAATAAGCCCATGTTGTTTTTTAATTAGATGGGGACTTGACCATTTTTTTTTTTTTAACCTCTAATGGTTTTTATTCTGATACCATATAGGAATTCCTGCTTCCTGTACAGGAATGTACTGTACTGTACATGTTTCTCATGTAATTATCCAATCAGACATGTATCATGTATCAGCGGCACAATGCAGATACAATCACGCAGACACAGATCAACTGCTTCAGAAATATTTTTTCTTCATTCTGATGTTTCATGTGAAAGTTGAAGATTACTTGATTGGATAACGTCATGAATAAGCAGATATACAGGTGTTCCTATTAAAATGGCCTGTGAGGGTGTCTTGCTTTTGTAAAGTACATTGATTGATTTATTTATTTTTTAAATAAGAAAAAATATTCTAAAACTCAGATTCGTCTAGCAGTTTTTCTCTAAAACTGACTGAATACATGAAGTAGCAAAGAAGCATTTAAAAAAAATATCAATAAACAAACTGTTCTATATTTTGCTTTGTCCAGACTTCTGTGATGCATCATGTACATACCGCAGTGTACTTTTTGTGCTGCACCAAACGTGGCCCAACAGTCTGAACAACACTCACTGCCTTCTCACGGGTTAAAAACTTTATGGCCAGTTCTGCTGCCTAAAAGATACAGTACAAAAAAACAACAACAAAAAAAACCCCCACAAACGTGCATGTGGTGCATGAGCAGCCTTTATACGTCATTTATATGTATAGTAACTGATCGTTAAAACTAAATTTGTTCCATAATATGTGATTTCATTTTTCTGACATAAATTTACAACCATTTGAACTGAAATGTTAAGCACTAACCAAAGTTTATAAATGATATAAGGAATAATGAATGAAGAGCTGAAATGCAACGTTTACGATGAAAGTGTGCGGAACTACGCAACAGTGTTCTCTTCCCTTACATGACATCTTAATGTGTCCCAGTACTTACATACTCTTTTGCTACATGCTCAAAGTATGTACATTTTCTTCACAAAAACAGTACATACTTTTAGTGTATAGTATACAGGTGCATCTCAAAAAAATTTTAATATCGTGGAAAAGTTCATTTTTTTTCCGTAATTTCAAAAAGTTGAACATTCATATATTCTAGATTCATTACACTAAGTGAAATATTTCAAGCCTTTTTTTTGTTTTAATTTTGATTACGATTTACAGCTCATGGAAATCAAAAATTCAGTATCTCAAAATATTAGAATAAAGAGTTTATAATACAGAAATGTCGACCTGAGAAGAGCTCTAATCAGCTAATTAACTCAAAACACCTGCAAAGGTTTCCTGA
>JANDJT010000102.1:26688240-26708138 GCA_024331685.1 Stegophilus panzeri | reverse complement strand
GGCCGCTATCAAAGCAACCTGGGCTTCCAGAACACCTCAGCAGTGCCACAGGCTGATTGCCTCCATGCCACGCTGCACTGATGCAGTAATTTTTACTCAAGGATTAAAGCCCTGACCAAGTATTGAGTGCATAAATTAACATACTTTTCAGAAGGTCGACATTTCTATATTATAAATTCTTTATTTGAATATTTTGAGATACTGGATTTTTGATTTCCATGAGCTGTAAGCCGTAATCATCAAAATTAAAACAAAAAAGTCTTGAAATATTTCACTTTATGTGTATTGAATCTAGAATATATGAAAGTTTCACTTTTTGAATTAAATTACATAAAGAAATTAACTTTTCCACAATATTCTATTTTTTTTTTTTTTTTAGATGCACCTGTATATTGAAGTGGCCTCTAAACTGAAACCGCAACTAAAGGAAGCTTTTGGCTGAATTGTTGAGTGCCTTCTTTTGCACCAGTGTATCGTTTGTCTGATAAAAGCTTAAACTAGAATGAAAAAGAAGTGGTCCAATGCTACTTCAGTAATGCACAAATGTAGGTGTACGGAGGTATATTACCTTAATCCAACATGTTACGAGAAGGGCCACGTTGGACAAATCGTTCACCTTCAGGTAACAGTCCACAGCCCGAGCATATTCACCGGTCTGCTCCCACTCCCGAGCCTGCTCAATCATACCCTCTACTCCCCTGCACACACACACACACACACACACACACACACACACAATGGAAGTCTACTTGGCCTGAATCTGAAGCTTTTTATTTTTAAAAGATTATATGCAGGGCAGGGGCTCTACAATCTTCAATGGTTTTCTGGTACAAGACATCCAAACTTTTTCCCCTCCTTTGTCCTCCCATACTTTCTCATAAGTCGTTTAAACTGGACGAATGCTTTACTTCATGCCTGCTCATGATGTATTTAGCTTGAAAAATAAAAGCTGCTCTGCTTTAATAAAGAAACAATGCCTGTCAGTGTGAGGGGGAAATAAAAGCGAGGTTCTGAGTGGCGGTGCAAAATCCTTTAACGGCCCTGGTTTTAAGTTCTGAGAGCTCAGAACTGTCCAAATCCCAACTGCACCTGTATGTCTAAAAGTGAGCTTTGAAACATTGTTTGAAAATGTGAAACAAATCAGATACATAATTGAAAATATATTTTGCATTTTTTTACCGATTGCCACTTTTCGCGATCTCTTTTTCATACTCCTCTTGGAGAATGCTCAGCTTATTGGGTATGTACTCCTTACAGATGCGCATAGCGTCGCTCCACATCTCGGCATCCTGGCGCATAAACAAAGAAAAACCCCACAATGTCATTTAAACTAGTATCAGTGTGGTAAATTAAATTTTTAGAAGGAATACAGCGAGATCTTCAACAGGTCCCCACCAAACACAAAGTTTTTGAGATTCTCACACTCTTTGAAAATGTTCTTGGTCCCCTTTTTATTGGCAATGGCATTAAAATCATTTACATAACATACCTATAAATAGTCTTTACTCTTACAAACAAACCACAGAACAAATTCTTTTAAAACATGATAGAAAGGGGAAGTATTTACAGTCAACTCCAGAATTATTGGCATACTTCATAATAACAAGCAGAACTTAATATATAAACTGAATTAGTAATAATTGTAAGTAGTAATATCTACTGAAAATCAATAGATATTTAATAGATTTGTTGTCCCATTACAGGCAAACCATTTGGAGTATTCAAAATTCTTTTGATAACTTTTGTGAGGCTTACTCTGAAGATGGCGTGCCAAATTTAGTGATGATTAGATAAAAGTTGTAGGAGGAGTAGTATAAAAAATAAAAACAGCTTTTAAAGGCGGAAAATCTAATTTGGTGGAAGTCATGGGGTGCGTTGAACTCGTCTCGACCCGGGGAATCCAGGACACATGGTTCAAAAGTTATGAACATAAACGTACTTCCAAATTATATTTCTAGGACTGGGACTAAAATCTACAAAGAGGAAGAAGAAAAAAATTGTCTTAAAAGTAACGAGTCTTGAAATAACGGACATCTTGTCTTCAGTCACTTTGTTTGTTTGCTGTCCAAACCTGTTATGAAAAGTAAACTATTTACTTTATAGTACTTGATGGCGAGCTCAGGCCTCTGTGCACGGAGAAGAAACGCTTCTGCTTTCTGGAAGTCTTTTTGCTCAAGGCAGAACTTGGCCTGGTCCACCAGCACATCAGCCACACTGTCTGGGTCATGAGCCTCAGCCACACGCTGGGCTCCAGTCCAATCTTGTATATGTAGGTACCTGCATACACCGCATTTATTACAAGCTAATCAAGTGTCAAACAGGACTCAAGAGAAAATGTACACAACTGCAAACAGGTGACAAATTCAAGGAAAAAACTAACATACGAAGGTTATGTAAAATGCAACCTGATGTGATGGCAAAATGCACTTAACTGAACATTCAGTTGCAGTAATCCTGCAATTTAAATTAAAAGCACATTAATCTGTTTTTTGACCTCGGATGCACGTAAATCTATAGTATGAGACCTTTAAAACAAAATTAGCACGTTTCAAAACCATAATAAGTGCGCTTTAAAGAAAGACTTGTGTCACAGCATGGGTGGAGGTCATTAATATAACTAATGTCATTTAAACACTCACTGGTTGTAATTGAAAGATGGTTGTGAACAAAATAAGCTATCTACTTCATATAAAAGTGCGCAATTAAACTGTTCTATTTGCTTATGATCGAATGCAGCTTTCATGGCATTTGGAAAATTGGAAATGTTATAGTTAAAGTCCTGTTTAAGAAGATAGTTGTGAGAAAAATTGGTCTTGGATTGATTTTCTGCTTGGTAAGTTAGGCTTCTTGTTTTTACTATACTAACTGCTTGCCTATAGTATTGCTGACTTGGAGGTCCACAGTTGTCTCAGGTGTGTAGTCAAGAGTGGATTTGGGCTCCAGTAGGGTGTGAATTATCCTACTCTGATATATTTGGTCCTTCGTCTGTAGCAGTTAGAGGTACACCAGCTAGTTATTTAGTCAGTGTATGCCAAGCCTTCAATCCTAACCCCACTCAAGCTTGCTTCACTTCAGACTGGAGCGAGTGGATTTCTGCCTGGCTAAGTATCACGTCACTTCTTCTTGAGCTGTATACAATCAGTTTCTTACCCAGAACAACTTTCAAGACCCTAACCAGTCTGTCATCAAAGAAGAAATAATGCCAGACATACAGTATATAAGCCAGACAATCAGCAGTCCTCATCCTTGTCATCCTCCTTGACCACTAAGCAACTGCCGACATGGTCAGTCTCAAGACTTTCCTTTTCATCTTTGAGACTACAAAGCCCTTCGGTAAACCTGACATTCGTGCCAAGCCAGATCTCCATGACAAAAGTAGCCCAAATGACAAGCAGTAG
Organism: Stegophilus panzeri; assembly: GCA_024331685.1. Classification (NCBI taxonomy): domain Eukaryota; kingdom Metazoa; phylum Chordata; class Actinopteri; order Siluriformes; family Trichomycteridae; genus Stegophilus; species Stegophilus panzeri. The sequence goes on along the minus strand of JANDJT010000102.1, from coordinate 26,704,740 downwards.
GGCCGGGCATTATATCGAGATAATATTGATGTCGTGATAAATGACTACGCGATACACGTTTCCGAGATCATCGTTGGTATGGTGATGTTTTTTTTAAGGTTTTAATAATTACAAGTTAAATGGTACTAAATGGACGACATTGATTTCACAGGGTTTTTTTTTTTTTTTTTTTTTTTACTTAATCTACTTTGTAAGCATTAAAGTATCATCAAACTCAAACTGTTTTTTTTTTAAATAATGTTTTGCAGAGAGTTTGTTAGCTAAATTATATATTGTGATGCGCATCGTGTATCGTAGAAATGTCAAAAGTATCGTGATATGATATTTTTGTCATATCGCCCAGCCCCAACAAGTAGTATTAAAACACATCATTTCTCCAAGTAGTTCTTTTTTCACTAAGTTCCTAAACTGGTCTTGTATTATTACACATTGTGTCAAACAAAAATAATGAACAAAGAATGAATAAAAAAAAATAAAAAAAATCATGCTGTAAGTTCAAAAGTAGTCCAGTTCTACAGGAAAACCTGACTATATGTGCTTTAAAGCTCAGGGAACGTGGCGCTAATTTACATCTGAAGAAGCAGCCTTTATTGGTCACATATAAATTATAGCGCAATGAAATTATTTTCTTCGCATATCCCAGCTTGTTAAGAAGTTGGAGCAGAGAGAGTTAAGGGCCTTGCTCAAGGGCCCAACAGTGGCAGCTTGGCGGTGCTGGACTGGGCTTGATCCCCTGACCTTCTGATCAGTAACCCCGAGTCTTAACCTTTGAGCCACCAATTCATTTTTTCATCCTTTTTTTTAATTAAATTTAAAAAAAAAAAAATTAATTAAAGAAAATTTAAGACTAAACCTACTGTTTGCAACACAGATAATTTACTAACCTCTGTCAATATAGATTATATTAAAAGAAGTTTGCATATCAGAAGTTGCTATTGGATCTTCATTATCTCTGACTGATAATAGATTAATGTCTACTTTCATCTCGATGCAAAAATATCAAACTTATCCTTAGCCCTTATCCTCGAAGACCTAGTCAGGTTTTCATTCTGAAGTGTCAAACTTTAAGAAAAAGGACTGGGTTCATGAAAAATGCCACTTTTATATAAAAACACATAGCAGTTTCCTTTAAGTGTTGAAAATCTGATAGCGGGGAAAGGTCACTTACATCAGCACAGCCTCTTTCGGCCTTCCTGCTTTGATGAACTCTGTCTCAGCTTCGCTAAATTTACCCTTGAAAAGGAAACATTATTATTACTCTAGGTGCTATAACAATATGAATGAAACGTAACCATCGGGAGAAATGCGGAAACATACAACAGTACCTCATCTTCCAGAAACATGGCAGTCTTCAGATGGATTTCTGGGATCTTCTGTTTCATGGATAGTCGAGCCAGCTCAAAGGCGAAGTCAAATGAACTGGGAGGCAAGATTTATGGATTGTGAACTGAATGTGCATCAACGTGCATGTTAGAAGCAAATGCCCTGTCTGAACCTTTTGGGGTTTTACAACTGTATGGTTGGAAAGAATTTAAAAAAAAAAAAAAAAAAAAAAAAAAAAAAAACAGTACTAGATGCATGTACCTAATATACAAAAATACACAATAAAAAGCTATCCTGTGTATCCTGTGTTCTGTAGGACAAATAATGCTGTCAAAATGAACTTCTGCCTCCATAACCATGTGGTAGGGCACCTATTATATAGATAAAGTTATACATGCAATATACAGGCACTTGTCACAACTGTTTAAGGATAAAACTGCATATATCCTCGGAATGTTAACGTACAAAGTGTTTTAAAAGTGCTAAATGCTAAAACGAGAATGATCACATTGCACAATAGCAATCAACGGTCATCGATCATTTCTAGCAACAATAGCATTCTGATGTCAATAAGACAATCGATACTTGCTAAGCCTTTGTAGACTAGAATGAAGACGTGACCTAGAGCCCGGTACAGTTCCTTACCGGTTTTCAGCTGCAAAATCGATGGCATCCTCCAACAGGCCGAACTTGTTAAGAAGCTTAACAGCCGTCTCTCCTCCCAGATTCTTGGCCCACAGGAAGACCACCTGCTTGTGCGTGCTGACTGTCCCATGGCTCTTTGACACCTGCCATCCACACATTAATATTAAACCATACGCAGATTAAAATAATGAAAATCACTGTTAATCACATTGTAGGCAATATCATACACATGTACATCTTTACAGTGCTATGATACACAGGCAGCTCTGCGTATAATGTAAGGGAGAGGAGGAACTAACTTATTTCATGGAGGTTCCACAACAATGAACGTAACTATAAACCATAATAAAAAAATTAAAAAATGTAAGCACAAGGTGTAGTTTATGAATAAATCAAAAACTGTGATCACTGGTGAAAACTGTGATCAAATCTCTGTGGTATAAGAGGAATAAAACACTTCAGAATGAGCTGTTACAGGAAAATAATCCACTTCATATCCCCCCCACCCCATTGTGAATTATTTTCCATAGAACACACCTTGTCGTGAAAATCACCACCATTAACATTTTACCAGACTTAAAATCCTGACTTAAATCCAGACTTTTTTTTTGGTAGCACGTACACTAACTGAAAGTGACACTAACTGATCGCGTGCTCCTTGTGTGTATGTTTTTATACACACACACTACCAAAACTGCTCATCACACATGCCTAATGTATAGTTTTAAGCCTGCCAACCTGTAATATATTTCATACAGTTACTCTGTACAGGAATCTTTATTCCCTCTTATTTGTGCTGTATATTGTGAGTTTATTGTGCATTTTTAAAGTCTTGTGCGCGGTTAATTCTTAGTCCTCCCTGTTGCACTTGTTGTGACACCAAATTTCGTACTTTCGATCTATCTATCTACCCATCACTGATCATACTAACGGATCCATGAACGGATTTCATGTGTCTCCCATATCACCATATCAAGGGGTTAAAAAAAAAAAAAAAAAGTTCATCACAGATATTTAGAACGCTAGTATCTGATTATGAACCAAATTGATTAGGTTTACGTCCATATTACTGTGGCACACAGCTATCCAACAAGCCTGATCAAAGCAACACAAGAACTAAATACAATTTCGTTTTAGAACAATGTTTCCATATGCCAAAGGTAATTAAGGCCAGGTAGACTGTAAATGTCCTCTCTGCAGTCTTCTCCTTCGTCAGTCCCTGATCAAAGTCAAATTGAATGCATTGACTCATGATGCAGCTGCAGCTTTGTTACCTACATTTACATTTATTCATTTAGCAGACGCTTTTATCCAAAGCGACTTACAAATGAGGAAATACAGGAAAAGCGATATATCAAGCGGAGAACAATACAAGTAGTGCTACCATACAAGATCTTTAATTGAGTTCTAGAGGAGCAAAGTGCACAGAGTAGAGGTGTAAGAGCCAGAGTAAGTTGGGTTTTTTTTTAGGATAATGTGGGGTTGGCGTTTTAGGGTTTAGTTAGGTGTTTAGTATAATGACAGATTCTGCAGTCCGGATTGAGGTTGGAAGTTCATTCCACCACTGAGGGACAGTTAGTGTGAATGTTCTGGAAAGGGACCTTGAGCCACGCTGAGTAGGCACTACTAAGCGTCAGTCATTAATCGATCGCATTACCTCAAGATTACAACAAAAAAAATCATGATCCCAAGAAAAGAAAAAAAAAAAAAAAAAAAGACTAGTTGTTTCATCTCAAGACAAAAAAACAAAAAGAGCTGATCTTGAGAAAACAAAACATCAACAGAACAGGGGAAAAAAATACTGCATGGACTTCCCTACAGTCCTGATGCACATTTACATTAGCCTACATTGACTCACAGGAAATGTATGTAAATGCAAGTGTTCCTTTATAAATCCAAACAAGAATGCATACCCTATAAGCTTCCTCCCACATCTCATTTGTCCCATACATGTTGATGGCTGCTTTCCAATCCTGGCCTTGAATGTAGTGATACTCAGCCTCCTGGAATCTTCCCTCAACTTCCAACTCCTGAAAAGCAGAACCATGTTTAGAAGTAAGCTATTTTGGACCGGTTTAATAAAGACAAGCCTTAAAGAAGAGTCAAGAGTACAATATACAAAAAAAAAAAAAAAAAAAAAAAATTTGCCAAATTATTCTTTGATAAGCTATCTTACTTTGGCTAAGTGAATATGAGTCTCCTTCAGCAGCTCTTTGTGGTGTTTGGCGACGAGACGAATCATGTCGTCATAGAGCTTTTTCTTCTTGTACATGGTGATTGCCATATCAGGCTCACCAACAGTGGAAAACAGTCTGAAAAATGAAATGAACAATATGGACAAGAGAAACAAGGAGTTTTGCAACACAGGCAGAAAGTGTGGAAGGACATATTCTATAATGACTGATCTGAAAAATTGCAAGCTCGTCCGAATATCGCAGAGTTTGCTTGATTTTGAGTTAATTTCTGCGATCGTAAAATTGCGAAATCCTGGATGGACTGTCGGTTGGATGGTGAACTTTTCTGTAAATGATACTGCAGTAATATGCAGTAAACAGTAATAATTAAAAAAAAAAAAAATCATCATAACATCACATTTCGATGTAATTCTTTTAAAAAACGGTTGTCTAACGTTCATGCGATGATGCCGCTCAACATTATGCGGGAGAACGCCGTTAATATTTTTGCCTTAAAACCTTCACTCGTGCTGCTATACTAAATATCAGCACTCTTGCAACGTTGCTTGTCCAAACAAATTATATTACACAACAACTAGTTCCAGTCCACTACAGTTAACTAATGTTAACTATATACTTGTCTGATGATAGCTAAGTTGAACATATACTGATCGATTTTATTTCACATTAATGAACTGAAATTATTCTCCGTTTACTGGGACAGAAAACGAGTAGAATAGAGCGATTACGCCAAATGATGATACAGATGGATTCGTGATACTATCTCCAGGTACTATTGGGTTTTGTCCTTGTAATTGGTAAATGGTCTGCACTTATATAGCGCTTTTATCCAAAGAGCATTACACTGTGTCTCATTCACCCATTCACACACCAAGGGTAGCAGAGCTGCCATGCAAGGCGCTAACTTGCCATCGGGAGCAACTTGGGGTTCAGAGTCTTGCCCAAGGACACTTCCGTATGTGGAGTCACATGGGCCGGGAATCGAACCAAGAAACCTACGATTAGTGGACAACCCGCTCTACCACCCGAGCCACAGCCACCATTTTTGATCATTCGGCTGTGAGGACCGAGTGTAAATGGACATCGTAGCTCATCTGCATTAAATCGTACAGTATCTCGTATGCATTTCCGTGTACCTTTCAGCTTCTTTGTACTTCCCCTCCTTCTCTAGCTCAAGAGCCCGACTGATGTAGAGAGCAGACACTTCATTTTGGGTCATGCACTTCACCGCAAGCTAGATTTAAATATTGGAGGTTTAGAAAGAAAACAAGCCTTACGTTTCATACACAAAAATGCACTTATATATTCAGATGATATTAAGTGTTCAGAACTTGTTTCAGCTCAGGATCTTGCCTTGTGGGCTTGCTCCCATCTCCCTACTTCGGCGTACATGTCAATGGCATCTTTGGTATGGCCTCCTTTCACAAACAGCCGTTCTGCTACCTGCAAACACAATGGAACAGCTGTCGCAACATGCTAGGCTTTTAAAGATACAACAGACCGAGTTTAAAGAGCTCTGGATACAAGAGTTCAGGTCAACAAGACTATATATATTTATTTAATTAATTAATTATTAAAAAGTAAGTACACTCTCCTTCAGTTCTAAGTTTTTATTTATCAGGGCCTGAATAACTATTATGTGGTCCTCACCAACTTCTATAAACAAACAGAAAATCTTACAGGACACAAAATAAATAAATAAATAGATAGATAGATAAATAAATAAAACAAAACACAACTGATTTCATTATGTGGTCATTTTTCCCCAAAATGTAAACCAACATTCAGAAACCATGTGGGGAAAGAATAAGTACACCCTGTAATTCAGTAACATGTAGAACCACCTTCTGCAACAATAACTTGAAGTAAATGTTTTCTGTAGGAGTTTATCGTTTATACACAGCTCTCTTAAGATCCCTGGACATGGAACTGGCCATTCCAACACCTTGATTTTTTTCTTCTTTATCCATTCAGATGTTGATTTGCTGGTGTGTTTGGGATCATTGTCCTGTTGCATGACCCAATTTCAGCCCAACTTAAGCTGCTAGACAGATGGCCTGATGCAAGAATATTCTGGTATAAACTGGAGTTCATCGTTGTCTCAATGGCTGCAGGTTTCCAAGGCCCCGTGGCTGCAAAACAAGCCCAAATCATCACCCCTCCACCACCATGCTTCACAGTTGGTATGAAGTGTTTGGCAAAAACCAAACACAGCGTATCACCACAAACATGGCGCTGTGCATGATGACCAAACAAACATCTGTGGGGCAGTTGTGGCTTGGCGGTTACTGATCGGGAGGTCGGGAGTTCAAGCCCCAGCACTGCCAAGCTGCCACTATTGGGCCCTTGAGCAAGGCCCTTAACCCTCTCTGCTCCAGGGGCGCTGTATCATGGCTGACCCTGCACTCTTATCCCAACTTCCTGACATGCTGGGGTATGCGAAGAAAAGAATTTCACTGTGCATATGTATATGTGATCAATAAATACTTATTATTATTATTATTATCTCCACCTTTGTTTCATCACCCTTTTGTAGTTTGTTCAGATGTAATTTTGCAAACCAAGTCTTTCACCATATTCTTTTTGGAGAGAAGAGGCTTTTTCCTATACACCCTTTCCTGGAAGCCATACTTGTTCAGTCTTTTTCTGTTTTGTGCTGTCATGAACATAAACATATAATGTGCTAACAGATGCCTGTAGGTCACATGATGTACCACTTGAGTTTTCTTTATATCTCGAAGTATTAAACAGTCTGACTTTTGCTGGGACATCCACTCCTGGAAAGTCTTGGCAACTGTCTTATAGGCTCTACATTTGTAAATAATCCTTCTCACTGTAGAATGGTGAATTTCAGATTGTTCAGAGATGGTCTTATAACCCTTCTCAGATTGATGAGCAGCAACAATTGCTTCTCTGAGGACATGGCTGATGCCCGTTCTTCTTGACATGATGTAGACACACACCTGAGTGCTCCAGAACACCAAACGTTATAGAAACACCCACACTTCTTGATGATTAACTAATCTCATGCACTTCATTAATAATACCTGGCTCTTAATGATAGTAGAATTAGGAATTAGCAAGGGTGTATTTATTTTTCCCCACCTGGTTCCTGAATGTTGGTTTACCTTTTGGGGAAAGATACCATATATTGAAATGTTGTGTTTTGTTGTTGTTCTCAGTTTAGTATGAATAATGATGGAGGTTATGTTAGGGAATGCTAACTACTATACTGAAAAGAATGCAGTCATGGCAAGGCCTGTGTCTGGAACTTCATCTTCATCCCTCCATCAGCGCTCTCCTACCTCATATTCCTGTAAAGACTCGTAGTGCTGGGCGATCTTTAAGAAGTATTTGGCTGAGGATTTGTCCTCCTGTAACTCCACAATGTGCAGGGCTTTCTTCCACTGACGTGCCCCAATTGCTGCTTCGACTGCTTTGGTACTGCACCTTCATCAGGAAAATATAAAGAGTAGGTGTGTGTGTGCGGGGGGGGTTCAAAAAAATGGTTTACATCTATAAAAAAAAAAATTCAGTCATCCAAAGTAATGTGTGTAGTAGTAGTAAGAAAAGAGATATGTAGTACAACCCCAATTCAAAAAAAGCCTTTTGTTGCCCCGTCCCAACTTTTTTGAGATGCGTTGCGGCCATCAAATTTTTTTGGAATTGGGGTTGTATTTTACTGTGACCTGAACCAATTTAAGGTGCTTGTAAAAAAAATCATTTTTATTATTATGTAGCTTCTGTAGTAAATTTTCTTGTACAGAAAGCAAGTACAACAATGAATATTCAGTAGAAATGCACGATACTAAATTTCTCAGCCGATACGATAACCGATTATTCAGAGTGATATCGATTAACACATGAACTAAATTCTGAAGATTAAAGTAAGATTTTTTTAACTTATTGAATGTTATTAATTCATATTAACATTGACTGAATTCTAAAAAACCTCCTGTTAGTCTCACATTCACTCACTTTTTTATATATTAACATTAATTGGATATGAAATATACTACTCTACAAATATTTTTTTATGTGCAATATATAAACTTTTTGTCAAGTCATCTTCATTTAAATCTTTCAACAGTGTACTGGTGCTTTAATTCAGTGCGAGCAGCTCGGCAAAAAATAAAAAAACAAAAAATTAGACTCGACTCTGAAACTCCCGCTTCACTGCTGCTCACTTCTGGTGTAAAATTTTAGCAGTGCAGAGCTTACAGAGTTTACAAACTGCAGTTTTGTCATCATTCCACACAAGAGACATCATCTTTACACACAGCATGAAATCGATGTGTTTTCCCGCCCTCTTGTGATTGACAGGATAGAATCGGCGTTGATCATCGGATGTTTTTAAACTATCGGTCGATAGCCCATAGCGGGAAAAATAGCCTTTATCAGCCGATATATCGGTGCATCTCTAATATTCAGTCGAGAAATCTCTGAATTATTTTAATGAATGAATGTTTGCACTTGATTCACCCTTACCCGGCCTCAATGTAATGATTAACTGCAGCATCCATTCGTTTCTGCTGGATTAGATAGTCGCCCCAGGCCTCCTCTAACTTCACTACTTCAGAAGGAAAGGCCACACGTGCAAGCTCCACAGCTGCATCAGAGGACAATACATGTATTGTGTGAATAACTTTTGCTCATATTTCATTTGTAATGTATCCGTCGCTGCTTCAGTGCGACTTGTAAAACATACGCTCACCCTTTTTGAAAGCGTTGCCTTTGCAGTAACTATCTAGGGCTCGCTGGTTATTATTTATCCTCTTAAATAGGTCACCTGCCTGCCAAGAAAAAAAAAATACAAATATCAGACTTTAACACTCAGACAGTATGTTTACATGGACAAAAATAATCCGATATTAACCCGATTAAGACAATACTCTGATTAAGAAACTAGCATGTAAACAGCCATTATTGATGAACTTAATCTGATTTAAAGTCATACTCCAAGTAAACACAAATCGAATTAAGACGTGTGGAGTATTCCTGTTTTAGTCACATTATCGACATGCATTACAGACATGTACACACCTTAATCACACTATTAACGTCGTGTGGGAGTTTTCACCGCATTTTGCGACAGGACACGCACACACACGGCAGTGGTCAACCGTTTTACGGCAAAGAAGAGATCACAACTGCATTCGAAACCACGTACTTACCTACTATATAGTGGGAGAAATACACGTATTTCAGCTACTATCTAGTAGGTAAGTACTTGGATTCGGACGCAGCCCAAGGCTTCAAGCAGTCATCTATATGCACGTACAGCATGACAAATAATTAACTGCACTTGAAGCTTTCATTAAATTAAATATGAAACACCCAAAACTGTATACGGTACCATAACGAAGACAAACTATGTCGATACGTGAAATTCTGGAGGGATGTCGGACGGCGTGGCGTGGTGACGTAATGACGTGTACTGTTAATCGATCTATGTTCTATAACATGTAAAACCTGAACATGAAAGGAATATCCTAAAAGCGACTCATGTAAACACCTTAATCACAATATTGTCTTATTCAGAATAAGCTCAATAATTAGATTACCGCTGTCCATGTAAACGTAGTCAGAGTTACCTCACTGTTTATTATCAAATAGTGACTAGAGACTTAAAATGAGAAAACAGATGAGAAGTTAGGTCTTAAATTTGTACATTTTGCCCCTCTGCATTTTTCTCATATACAGTAGATGGCCCTACACAATATCAGCCAAACTTCACAGAAAACACATGTCTGTAATTACTGCTGATACATTTTTAGTTGCCCCGATAAATAATGCCTGAAAAACATGGGCATTTCATAGAAAACTATGATAAAGCACATTAATGTGATCAACTACAATCATAAATAAACCAAGTCCATTAATGGCATTGGGCAAAAACAGGATGCTTTGACCCAAAAATATCATTTGATGTATATTACACTATTATCGTAATAATACACTGACTGATTGCTTTATTTATGTGTTTGTTTATAATAAATGTCTCCTCCTGCCAGATTGATGGGAATTTGGAGCTGAAACAGTTTCAAAAGCGTAAAACAATATGGTACTGTAAAGTGTGACTCACCCACTCGTAGAACTCCTCTTTGATGAGAGCAGAGGTAATGCGGCTGACAATATTGCTGGACAGGAGCTCGTCCCTGTTCATGGCTAGCCAGGCGGCTTTGGCTGGAAGTCCTGCCTTAAGGTAAAAGTTAACAGCCCCTACATAGTCACCCTCGCTCTCCTTCATTTCCCCTGCTTTCTCGTTTTGTTTAGTCTCGATCAGCCAAGCGTAGTAGCTGCGTCGCAAATTGTCTACCTCTGGATGTCCCTGTAAAATACAAATGGAGATTTGTACCATTTGATTTGCACAACATGCCTACCACTTTGAAGGTGCAAAATATTGTTTATTGTGACACAACAGAAAGTTTGGGGATTTTTTTTTTTTTTTTTTAGAACCCAACTCTGATCTCCACAACTTTGTCTCTGACCTGTTTGGAGAGCTCCTTGAGCTTCATGTTGCTTACTTATTGGTGTTGCAGACTCAGTGGCATTCCAGAACAGGTGTGTTCACACTGGCATCATGTGACAGATCATGTGATTGCACACAGTTGGACCTTAAATCAACTAATTATGTGACTTCTGAAGTTAACTGGTCGGACCAGATCTTATTTAGGGGTTTCGTAGCGAATAGTGTGAATACATATGCAATTTCAGTTTTTATTAATTTTAAACAAGGTATTTCCACTTTAATTCCAGGTTGTAATGCAACAACATAGGGAAAAAAAAATACACCAAAGCAGGTGAATACTTTCATAAAGCACTGTAATTTATAAGCCTGGCAGCAGCTTTCTCAGTAAAAAGCTACCTTTTGGCTACTTAGCAGTGGAGTATTTTGGCACTAATTATCACATATCCACCTGGAACAAAGTTCAGAACTTCTAATTATTGTAGAAAAAGTGTAGCAGGTGCAAAACATGCCAAATTTTACTTGAATGAAAAAATGTCAAAGTTAAACTTTTGACAAAGTAGCTTCAGTGTAACTAAATACGTGCTGTAGCTTTGCCAACACAATGACACAGTAATACTAGCAAGCACTGTTGAAGATCTGCATCAGTCTACAATCAAGATTCTGAAAAAAAAAAACACAACTATTATTTACCTTAGCCTCTGCTATTGCAATACAGTTGTCCCACATTTGTAGCTCTTGGTACATTTCCATCGCCTCATTAACTGCATTCTGCAGAGCAAAGCAATATTATCAGTACTCATTTCCATATAAATATCCAATGGATATAAATAATATATATAAATGGACTCGCATATAAATAAATAAATAAATAAATAAATAAATAAATAAAGAGCCAATACCTGCTCCAAGTAGTACATCTCAGAGAGTTTATAGTCCTTATTTAGCATTGCTAACCGTGCTTTCACTTGATAGTGTTCTTTGCCATCACCACCCTACAGTTAAGCAGACCGTGAACAACAGTGAAAGCACAAAACACTTAACACGTAACAGTATATAGCAGGAGCATTGTGCCTTCTGCACACGTTTTAAGATGTCAACATTAAACCCAGTGTTACAACGTACTAATAACGCATTTTAAATGCAGCATTTTGTAAAAAAGATTTTTTTTTTTCTTCATCAGTACACTCAAAATTGTGGTTTGTGTACGTACATAGTCCTTTGAGATGCAATCAGCAACTTTATTGGTCTTATTCAAAAAGCGGGCCTTGGAAACGTTACCCAAAGCTGCAAAGCACCTGAAAAATGAAGTAGTAGGAGAAAGATGAAGTATTTAGTGCCAGCACTGGTCCATAACTAACGGCATCTTTAATAACCATCACTTGTCAAAAGGCTCAAAAACTGAAAACTGCTACAAAATAGGTGTTACTCTAGGGCTACTAAACTATTACTTATTAAATATTCTGCCAAATGCAGTCACAAATATTTAAATACCAAAAAAAAAAAGGAAAAAGCTCAAGACTTTTGAAGTCTAAAAGAAAACCAGCATCCTATGAAAGGCTCTTATACATCTTCTTTAAGTCCCTGTTTTCATGTTTCTTAGAAGAGTTCTTCATACTAACATTCATGCTCCAGAAACTCTTATGACTTCATACAGCTGATAAAATATAGCGCAATGTCGAAGTAAGAAAACAATGTGGTACGAGTAACAAAAATGATAAACGGTAGAACATGAGGATACACGATGAACAATATTTATCATTTTTTTATTTAACATTTTTTACAACACAGTATGCTTTAAACTCTGTTTTCAGGTTTCCTACCAACCCAGCTAGTGAGCTAACAAGTTAGCACATTCCTGTTTATTTGCATTTAACTTTAACCACAGCCTAGCTAGCAGACAGAGCGGTATAATAAACGTATACAGTGTTAAGATGTTAAGCTCGAAAATAGCAATGCGGATTTAAGTTATGGGAAGACCTGCAATCATATCAGCAGTTTACTTCTCACAATATGATAAAACGTATTTTTAATGACTACGTTAACGCTAGTCAGGTCGCCTTACACAGCTAACGTACCAAAGGATGTTAAAGCACAGAAAGTATTTTACTGGCGCCACATTGGTCTACGAAGGAAAAACACATGATTTGCAGTAAGGCACATATATGGAAGTTAGAGCTTTAATAGCATATGTGTATAGAATATATTGATAAAGTGTAATCAATATGTGTAACTATTATTTAGATATGTTAATAAAGTATGATCACTATGTATAACCAACATTTAGAATGATTTTTATTACTTAGAAGCATTATCTAATAATCAATCTTACTTAACAAACCTAACCTATATGTATAATCTGCATTTAGAAGCATAATCTAAAACCAGAACACTTTCTAATCAAGTTATATCCTAAGTGTGTACTGAGCTAGAAGACTTCTATGTGTTACCACACAGCAGGTGTTTTTCTGTATCTCTGTATTTCCTGTGTAAATGGAGTTAGAAGAACCTTGTGTTTGGTCTAAAGCAGCTTTACGCTATGGCAATAAATTAGCAATTAGACATTCACCAGAACCGTGTTTCCAATCAAAGCCCTTTAAGCTTGCAAACCAGTGTCAAAATAACAGATACGACTTCCAGGATGACGTATACCAGGCTGGGACTAAATCCAGAAAATCATTAAGGTATACGGGTGAATTTCGGGACAGAGTAAAAACCCTGTCCTGATGAAACCTTTCGGAAAATTCAACGCAAGGCGCATGCGCTGCAAAAAATGCCCGTGTCCCAATAAAATCTTTAAGCCCAATAAAAGCTTGTAGCATGCGCTACAAATGTAAGGTATCATACAGGTATGAATAATTCATTAAGGCAATGGAGATTGGTTTGTTTTTAGAAAGAAGAAGTGAATGCCCCACCTAGGGATCATTTTACTGCTTCAGAAAAGTACATGTTTGTGTGTGTATAATTCAGATTTTCTGCAGACTTTATTGTTTCAATTAAATTATTATTAATTTTGACGTCGACAAACCCTCTGTCTCTGAAGTTTTTTTTAACTTTGTCTGGAAAGATTGCTTCCACGACATGTGTCAATCATTTTCTTTTTTCTTCTTCATTTTAAATTAGTGAACTTACAAAATATTTGTTGCAGCTCCAATAGACATTTTAAATTCTTTCTCTGAATTTGCATTACGATGTCCGAGTGGACGTCTTGACATGCAGCTCTTCTTTTTCTTTTTTTATTTCTCTCTCTCCTTCCTACATCACACAAACAAAACTCTTCACCTCTGAATACTTCCAATGCTTTTTCAGCCCCAGTTAAAGGGCTGTACTTTGCCCCAGCTTCATAAAAAGCACAAGGACAATTTACCTGTTAGATACAAGTTCTTGAACTCTTTTTACCAGAAACCAAAAAAATGGAATTTGCGCCTGTTTTGGGGGGTGCTCGTGTTCAGCACTGAATTTATTTGTGATGTCACACTCCACAGTAGTGGTTAATGGCTCACATGTAAGTAGGCACTCCGAGCTTTAAGAATTTGCAGTTTGTCGTTAGTATTATATTTTATAATACAATGTACACAATGTTTTACTATCAAAAACGCTTTAGTTGAGTCATGATACGCTATACAAAGAAACCCAACAGTGTCCTAATTTTATAACAGCCTTGCGGCGATTAAATTATTCATGCGTATATACTGATTGAAAACATTCAATAAGTGTACTGGTTGATTAACAAAATGTGCTTCGGGGCGACTACTGAAACATGAATTAACTAAAACTCAAATTCTCAGTATGTATAGGTAACAAAGCCGTTTTCATATAGATTCAGCAGGTTGACAGGTCTCTGATTGACAGGTCAGATTACTGGGAGAAAATTAAACACCAGGGCGCATGGTGCTACAAGACTCACCTTTCTGCAATGTGCAGCTGCTGCGCCTCCAGTGACAGCTTGCTCAGTGTCTTCCACATAGCCTCAGTCTCAGCACACATTTCTAGGGTCTCTAGGAATGCCGTCGCTCTATGTCCATGTGTACAACAAAAATATAAACAATAACATTTTCAGTAGCACAGACACAATTTCCCCTTTGTTCTCATTTATATTATAGAAGCTAGAAAACACCCATTCCCTCACTAGCCTCGGTCTTGGAATTAAGACGAAATGGAAATCGTATTAACTGTTTAAAAAAAAAAAGAAAAGAAAAAGCGCTGACACTGGAGACTCCTTCCATAAATGTTAAATAAAAGTATCTTTATAGAAAGTGCCATTTCAAGTAGAGGTGGACTGACAGTTATCGGTATCAGTAAAATCCACTAAACGGATATATTGCTGAACTTTATTACAAAAATAAATATTGCTGACTGTACCACAAAAATGTAGTGTACTTTTTAAAATGAAATAAATGTATTAATATATCATAATTATTCATAAATATTAAAGTAAATAAAAGATATACATCCAAATTGAACCAAAAAATAACACTGCAAATAACAAATAAAAATAGAGACATCCAAAATGACTAAAAAAAAACAACACTTCAAATAACACAGCAAAATAAGTCAGCGATAGTTTTTATTTCGCCTCTAGAGGCCGTTCTTGTACTGTATAATGACAGCGGATCCTTCTTAGCCAAAACTATTGGTGTGGATTCTTGCCGATAACCGATAGTTCCGGCAATCGGTTATCAGTGCAAAAACCCTTCAATCGGTCGACCTCTACTTCCAATTATTATTTGTTAACCAACAACAGGTTTTTAATCCGTTTATTATTAGGCTCAGATTATGTAGATCGTTTGGTATACAAGCCCCTGTAAGTTAGATCTTACGATAGAAAAAACGACATATCGGCATAAGTGCAGAAATATAAACCATATCTAAATATTTGGAATTAGAGCCAGCACTAATATCAGAGCCATGCTGTTTATATAATTAATAACCTTATCAAGTGGGCATCTCATACTGTACCTGTAAAAATCTCCATCATCAATAGCTGTTCCAAACTCGATCAATCCTTCATCCAGCGTATACGAGACTGTGTTCACCCCTTCCAACACAATCACCTCGGTTTTGCCATTTGCCCTTTCCAAATCAACAATATCTCCCTGCAAAAACCACATACGCTTCAAATGTTTCATATTCTTCTCCAAGACCGGCATTAAAAAAACAAAAACAAAAACAAAAAAACACCACATCATCTTCTTGGAGGAATGTTCTCTGGTCAGATGAAACAAAAATGTAACTATTTGGCCATAATGATTAACGTTAAGTTAGGAGGTGGAGAAAGGATGTAAGGATGAGACTTTAAATCTGAAAAAAACCATCCCAACTGTGAAGCATGGGGGTGGCAGCATCACGCTGTGGTAGTGTTGTGTTGGAAAAGGGACTGGTGAACTTCAGAAAATAGATGGCATCATGAGGAAGACAGATTATCTAGAAATACTGAAGCCAGACAGTTGAAATTTGTTAGAAACTGGGTTTTCCAGCAGGACAATGATCCAAACCAAACCTCCAAAGTTGTAACAAAAGACAACACAGTGTATGTTTTGGAGTGATCACCACAAAGCCCTGACCTGAATCAGAGAAAATGTATCCACTGAACTGCTAAAGTGTGTCTGACTCAGTACGTTTACATGGACAAAAATAATCCGATATTAACCCGATTAAGACAATACTCTGATTAAGAAACTAGCATGTAAACAGCCATTATTGATGACCCTAATCTGATAAAAGTCATACTCGAAGTAAACACAAATCGAATGAAGACATGTGGAGTATTCCTGTTTTAGTCACATTATCGACACCTTAATCACACTATTAACGTCGTGTGGGAGTTTTCACTGCATTTTGCGACAGGACACGATCACACACGGCAGT
>JANDJT010000102.1:26634169-26644779 GCA_024331685.1 Stegophilus panzeri | reverse complement strand
AGAATTTCAAATTTCGATTCGTCTGACCACAGAACAGTTTTCCACTTTGCCTCAGTCCATTTTAAATGAGCTTTGGCTCAGAGACGTTTCTGGATCATGTTCACATATGGCTTCTTCTTTGCATTTGCATTTGCTTCTACCAGCATTTGTGGATGTCATGGCGAACTGTGTTCACAGACAATACAGTTTTATTTGTATAGCGCTTTTAACAATGGGCATTGTCTCAAAGCAGCTTTACAGAAATATATAAACACAGGATACAGATATTAAGTGTGTGAATTTATCCCTAATGAGCAAGCCGGTGGTGAGGAAAAACTCCCTAAGATGATAGGAAGAAACCTTGAGCGGAACCAGAGTCTGAAGGAAGTTCATTATAGTTTTTATAGGAAGTCTGTTTTGTTGAACTAATCCACTGTTCACTAAAGGAGACTTGAGTGCAAAATTGTATGTGCAGCAACCATAGTTCCAGCACCACAGCGCAACTGTTCATGTGAACTTGAGATGAGTTCTGGAGGTGTTTGAGTCCATGAAGTGATTTCCATTACAGAATCATGTCTGTTTTTAATGCAGTGCCGCCTATATGCAATATTGATTTTCACCCTTGACCCTTGCGCACAGAGATTTCTCCAGATTCTCTGAATCTTTTGATCATATTATGTACTGTAGATGATATATTCATAGTCTTCGCAATTTTACATTGAGGAACATTATTCTGAAATTGTTCCACAAATTGTAGATGCAGTTTTTCACAGATAGGTGAACTTCTGCCCATCTTTACTTCTGAAAGACTCTGCCTCTCTAAGATACTCATTTTATACCCAATCATGTCACTGACGTTTGTAACTGACTGATTACATTTGTGTAAAAAAAAATAAAATAAATAAATTTAAATACGTCTAAACAATGTCGGTGTATGTTTGAGATGAAATTATCTAGCTTATCAGTGTTATTCTTCTTCTATATTAACATTTTGCTCATTTTCATGGGAGTGGCAATAATTTTGGGAGGGCAGTTAGCATGGTCTGCCTCGCGCAATGCGAAGTGGTCATTCATAGGCTTTGCTTGAGCTTGTTCTCATATTAGGACGAAGCCTCAGTCGAATGTGTGTGATCGTTTCTCTCAAAGGTTCCGCAGTTCTCCTTCTCTCGGCTGGCCGGGGCTGACGTAGTGTTGGGTGTGGAAATGACGAGCACCGGCGAGGTGGCCTGCTTTGGTGAGAACCGTTATGAGGCGTACCTGAAAGCCATGCTTAGCACGGGGTTCAAAATCCCGAAGAAAAACATTCTCCTCTCCATTGGCAGCTACAAGGTACCCACATCACTTTTCAG
Organism: Stegophilus panzeri; assembly: GCA_024331685.1. Classification (NCBI taxonomy): domain Eukaryota; kingdom Metazoa; phylum Chordata; class Actinopteri; order Siluriformes; family Trichomycteridae; genus Stegophilus; species Stegophilus panzeri. The sequence goes on along the minus strand of JANDJT010000102.1, from coordinate 26,643,451 downwards.
TAATTTGTAGTTGTTGGGTTTTTATTTTTTTTCGGTGCTGAAATATTGACTGGTTCCTGTTTATCATGTGACACTTCTGCTAAATGTTTAATCTGTTATTTTACCATCTTTCCTTTTTGTTTTTTTTTGTTTGTTTTGTTTTTTTCAGAATAAAAGTGAGCTGCTGCCTACAATTCAGGCTTTAGAGAGTCTTGGCTATAACCTGTATGCCAGCTTGGGCACGGCTGACTTCTACACTGAACATGGCGTCAAAGTATGACAAATGAGTACTCGACTTCTTATATAGTGTCCTGGTTGGGGGGTGTTCACAGAATTTTTAAGCTTGTGTGTTTTTTCTTTTTCTTTTTTTATTATTGCTCATAAGGCCAGGTGTAGAAGTGTAGAAAGTAACACTCAATACGTTTACCTGGACAACAGTAATCCGATATTAAGACTATACTCTGATTAAGAAACTAGCATGTAAATAGTGATTATTGATGACCTTAATCTGACTAAAGTCATACTCGGAAGTAAACACTAATTGAATTAAGACATGTGGAGCAATTCTTGTTTTAGTCGCATTACAGACATGTGCACACCGTAATCACACTATTAACGTCGTGTGGGAATTTTCACCCCATTTTGCGACAGGACACACACACACACGGCAGTGCTCAACCGTTTGACCGCAAATAAGAGAGCACGACTGCATCTGAAACCATGTGCTTACCTACTATATAGTAGGCAAAATACACATATTTCTATATACTATATAGTAGGTAAGTACGCAGTTTTGGACGCAGCCCAAGGCTTCAAGCAGTCGTCTGTTTGCAGGTACGGCATGACAAATAATTAACTGCATTTGAAGCTTTCGTAAAATTTAAAATAAAAACACCCAAAACTGTATACGGTACCATAACGAAGACAAACTGTATGTCGATACGTGAAATTCTGGAGGGATGTCGGACGGCGTGGTGCGGTGACGTAATGACGTGTACCGTTAATCGATCTATGTTCTATAACATGTAAAACCTGAACATGAAAGGAATATCCTAAAAGCAACTCATGTAAACACCTTAATCAGAATATTGTCTTATTCAGAATAAGGTCAGTAATTAGCTTACTGCTATCCATGTAAACACTGTCACTAACTGATAGCTAAAGGGACTTATTCAGTCTGATTTGGATTATTAATTAATTTATTTATTTATATTAAGGATTACATTTACAATAGCATTGTGATTGAGCATAATAACGTTACAGAATCAGTGACATTACATTGACCTGACTCTTACCTCCAGGTAATGGCTGTAGACTGGCCTTTCGAAGAGGAAAGTGACTGCCCCAACAAGGACAAGCAGAGAAACATCATGGACTACTTGGAGGAGAACCACTTTGACATGGTGATTAACCTGTCCATGAGGAATGCGGGCGGCAGGCGTTTGTCCTCCTTTGTCACTAAAGGATACCGTACCCGTCGCATGGCTGTGGACTACTCTGTACCTCTGATCATCGATATCAAGTGCACCAAGCTCTTTGTTCAGGTGAGAATCTGCTAACAGTCCAACCTTCATCAGGAAACGTTTGTTCCTTTCAAATCTTCCTTAACTGCTTGATGTGTTGTATGCGGATCTAGGGAAGTTCTGACATTAACATTGCAGGGAAGAAGATGCACAATTGTTTCAAACTCTGTACTCGTTCTTTTCGGCAGGCACTGAGACAGATTGGTCAAGCTCCTCCGATCAAGACTCACATTGACAGCATGACGTCCCAGAAATTGATTCGTTTACCTGGTAACTTCTATCACATGTTGTGCACATCGTGTACAATGGATATAAAAAGTCTACACACCCCTGTTAAAAAGGCAGGGTTTTGTGATGTAAAAAAAAAAAAATGAAATTAAGATCAATCATGTCAGGATTTTTTTCCACCACCATGGCTTTATCAGTCGGATGAAACCAAGAGGATATCAGGAAAATCCTACAGAAACATCTGAGCTTTATTTGAAGTTAATCAGAATAATTGTATTGATGACAGCTGTGTGCTAATTACTTTTTGAACATGAGATTGATGATTGGTTCATTCTTGGTTCAACACCGTGACATCCCCTGTTAAATGAGGGTGTGCAGACTTATGCAACCAGTTTCTTGTAACTTTATTTTTCCAAGTCTTTCTGATTGTTTGTGACTTCATTTCTGTCCGTTCGGCCATAAAGTTCTGACACAAGTTATGTTGGTTTCATTTATTTATTTACATCACAAAAACCTGCCATTTTAACGGGTGTGTAGACTTTAAAAAAAAATTTTTTTTTATTTTTCTAATATCCGTTATATAAAGCATGATCCATTATATTGCAACATTTGTGCACCGTTTAACCTCGATTCTGTTCCTATAGGCCTCATTGATGTCCATGTACACCTGCGAGAACCTGGTGCCACGCACAAGGAGGATTTCTCCTCGGGCACAGCAGCTGCCCTGGCAGGAGGCATTACCATGGTGTGTGCCATGCCGAACACCAACCCTCCTGTGATCGATCCCAGCTCTCTAGCCCTGGTCCAGAAGGTAATGTCACCCTCAAACAGGAATCTCCAATATTCTAGACGTGTTTTACACAATGCAGTCTAATGTTCTGTTATTTTGCATCGTATCGTTCTGTGTAGCTGGCAAAGGCAGGATGTCGCTGTGACTATGCTTTATACGTGGGAGCGGGTTCAGACAACGCCACTATTCTGCCATCCATTGCGAACGCCACGGCTGGTCTGAAGATGTACTTGAATGATACTTACTCAACGTTGAAAATGGACAATGTTTCCTTGTGGATGGAGGTAAGGACTTCATATCTCTCGTACTGTCGTTTATAGATAATATAATGGACACTAGCACTACATGGAGTAATGATCCTTTTCAATGCAGCATTTTGAAAAGTGGCCAAAGCATTTACCCATAGTGGCCCATGCAGAGAGGCAGACCGTGGCGGCCATTTTGATGGTAGCTCAACTCTACCAGAGACCTGTTCACATTTGCCATATTGCCAAAAAAGAGGAGGTAAGACTACGAGTCTCTTCAAGCTACAGCGTATAACTCAGCGTTTTGGTCAGACAATCTGAATTTCCTTGTGTGTATTTATTTATTTATTTATTTATTTCCTCTCTCAGATCCTGATCATCCGAGCCGCAAAGCAGAAGGGCATCCAGGTGACATGTGAAGTCGCGCCTCATCACCTCTTCCTGTGTGAAGACAACATCTCCGTTCTAGGGAATGGCAGGGCTCAGGTGCGGCCCATGCTGGGCACCCGAGAGGACATGGAGGCGCTGTGGGAAAATCTGGATATCATTGACTGTTTTGCCACTGATCATGGTAAGGTTTGGATTGAACTGAATAAAATCCATTACCCTAAAATGATACTGGACAGGTTCCCATGCCTAATTCAGACTTTCTATATTTGAATGTGTATTATGTGCGTATATCCAACTGCAGCTCCTCACTCGGTGGGTGAGAAGGACTCAGAAAAGCCTCCACCAGGCTACCCAGGCCTGGAGACCATGCTGCCTCTGCTGCTCACAGCCGTCAGCGAAGGCCGTCTCACCGTTGATGACATCATCAAACGTCTCTACGAGAACCCAGCTCGAATTTTCTCTCTTCCTCCTCAAGAGAATACCTACGTGGAGGTCTGTGGTTAAAGAAATGACAGTATTTGACTCCCAGAATGCTTGGTTGTGCGATTGAAACTATTGGTCAGGTAGATTTGTGTATATAACAAAGTATATTTCCTAGGTGGATTTGGAGCAAGAGTGGATCATCCCGAAGCACATGCAGTTCACGAAGTCGAAGTGGACTCCTTTCGAGGGCATGAGGGTGAAGGGTAAAGTGATGCGAGTGGTGCTGAGAGGGGAGGTGGCCTACATTGATGGACAGGTGAACTTGGGTTTCATGAGAAATTCTTAGGTGCATGACTGTTTCACATAGTTTTATATATTATCAGTTTAATCACCCTTGTCGTGTGTAATACTTTTAGGTACTGGTACCTCCTGGTTACGGTGAAGATGTGAAGACGTGGTCATCAGTTCCAGTTCAGTCATCAGTCCCTGAAATACCTAAGGATGTCCAAAAGGTAACACCTAAGTTAGTTGTTAGTTAGTCTTGTCACCTAAGACAAGACTGTCCCCCAGACTGCATTTTTCTTTTTTTAAAATTGTTTTACTCAGGACTATTTCTTCAGGTTCATCGCACATTAATGCATTTGTGTGTGTTACACAGACTCCTGAGCATCCTAGACAAGCGACTCCTAGTGAATCTCTGCGTGCTCGAGCTGCGAGTCCACGCAGATCAGCTGGGGACCGTTTCATGCTCCCTCCTCGGGTCCACCACACTTCTGATCCTGGTCTGCCACCAGGTACTAATTTGGGCTTCACTGGTTTAATTTCCTCATAATCCAAGCTCAACAAAATTACCCCAAACTATGTGGCAAAATGTGTTATGGTCTGATGAAACTAATTCCAAAACGTATAATAATTCCAAAAGGTATGTTTAGTGCAAAAAAAAAAAAAAAAGCACATAACCAAAAGAGCACCATACTCATGGTGAAGCATGGTGGTGGCAGAATCATGCTTTAGGGTTGCTTTTCTTCAGCTAGAACTGGGGCTTTTACCCTCCACAAGCCTCCCACATGAGTTCTGATCCTGGTCTGCCACCAGGTACTAAGTTGGGTTTCATTTCCCTATAATATCTGTGCTGGTAACCTTAAATAATCAAAAAAACCCTTAAATAATCCATATTTGGAGAATGTGGAGAATGAAATATGCTGGATATTGTTCAGAATCAAAAAACAATTATTTATTTGAAAGCTGTCAGGTTAGAGAAATATACTTGCTATCCATACGAAGCATTTCATGGTGTGTGTTAATGTCTTATGAATCCAATTTATAGCATTTCAGACCCATAAAAGGTGTAGAGATGCTTCACGGCCATTTATAATAGTTTTTGAGAATATTCAAGGGTACTTCTAAACCTGCGTTTTGTTTTTCTTGCTCTCAGAAATGGCCCCTATTGCAGAGACGTGCACACACCCTCCTCCACTAGCCAGAATTCTATCACCTCAGACGAGCCAGCCTCTGGCCGTGTCTCACATCCAGACTTCGCCTCTGCTTCACCCTTTAGTGGGTCAACACATCCTTTCTGTACGCCAGTTTACCAAGGAGCAGGTACACGCCGTTTTACATTTATTCGCTGGCGCATTGTGGCATTTCTCAAGTCACAAATGTGTTCGGTTGTCCTGCTTATTGCCAGGCTCCATGACCGTGTCAGGAAAGGGTGTGAGAAATGTAGTGCTTTGTGTGTAATGGCACATATGCCATTACGCATCCATCATCATTATAAGCAGAAGAGGGCAGTTGTTTTTGCTTATAAGAGTTCTCTACTCCTATTACCTGTATATATGAAAATAAGTATGCTTATTAACAGATGAAATATATACAGTATAGCACATCTGATATTAATTCCTTGTGAGATCTTGGAATTTGGCCTTCTGGATATGTCCAGAGCCATATAACCCTGCAGCTCTGGCCTGGTTTCCCACTGAGGCTAAGCAGGGTTGAGTGTGACAAGTACCTGGATGGGAGACCCCCTGGGAAAAATTAAGGTTGCTGCTTTAAGAGGTATTAGTGAGGCCAGCGGGGGGCGCTCACCCTGTGGTCTGTGTGGGAACTAGCGCCCCAGTATAGTGACGTATTTCAGATGAGACGTTAAACCGACGTCCTGACTCTCTGTGGTCATTAAAAATCCCTCTTTCACACTTCTTGTAAAGAGTAGGGGTGTAACCCTGGTGTCCAGGAAAAATTCCTCCATTGACCTTTATCTATCATGACCACCTAATAATACCCATCTCTGAATTGGCTACATCACTCTCCTCTCTACTAATAGCTGGTGTGTGGTCGGCGTTCTGGTGCACTATGGCTGCTGTTGCATCATCCATGTGGATGCTACACACTACTGATGGTTGAGGAGATCCACCCCCCACCTTTTCTATATAAAGCGCTTTGAATTTCTAGAAAAGCGCTATATAAATCTAAGGAACTATTCTCTGGCAGAAAAATGCTATTGTACGCTATTTGCAGAAGAACATTTGTAATGTGGGTTGCGCAGACTGCACAGTGCACACTGAGTAGTATTGCCTTAATGGTATAGTGATATACAGTCAGGTCTTGAATTATTGTCCCTTGGAAAAGATAGGTTTAAAAAACAAACAAAAAAACCTTTTAGCTTAATCTCACTCTGAAGTAAATGAGAGAAACCTCATTTCAACCTAATCCAAGAATATAAATGTGTGTAGAATCGTTTGGGATAACACACAACACAACTCAGGAATTTCAGAGAAGGAACTGAGTGAACTGGAAAAGAAGTGCAAAAAAAAAAAATCATGCTTAATACTCAAACATTCCACCAAACCTTTTTCGCTGTGCACACAGAAGGAATGTAATGTAAGCATGCCCCAGCCAGTAATAGTATAATCCGAACAGTATGAAGACTAGGAGTATGTTCAAATCAGGGGGAAAACGCTGAAAGGAGCAAACACTCTCTGTGCTGTTTTGAGTCAAGTTCAGAATGGGTTCCCTTAAGCCAGCATTTCGTGTATAATTTTCCACGGAATTGTGTTTTTTTGTTTGTTTGTTTGTTTGTTTGTTTTTTTTAAAAACGATGGAGAATGATCATTTTAAGAACAAGGAAAAACGCACGCTATGAATGTGCAAGTTAATATTTTTAAATGATTCTTTTTGGAGACCCAGCAGAGGTATGCTGCCATGTGCACAGCACACGGTCTTCATGGCTATATAAGAGTACAAGACCTGGTTCACCTTAAACCTGTGTATACATCACTGGGTTATCTGCTTTGATGGCCACCATTAGCCAGTTGGCTTTCAGCAGATGTTTCAAAGGTTTAACATTTGAGCTACCATAATAAACCTCAAATCTCTTTAGTGTTCTAGGTAAGAAATTGCCACTGTGAATAATATTTCAGAAGGGTCCCAAGGCAACGTGCACTCATTGATAAAGAGGATTTTTTTTTTTTTTTTTGGAAACTTGGAGATATCGATTAATCAATACTTGTGATTTCAGATGTCCCACTTGTTCAATGTGGCTCACACACTTCGTTTAATGGTTCAGAAAGAGAGGAGCCTGGACATCTTGAAGGTAAGCTCTCACTGAGAAACATCATACTGTTGTTATTTAACATAAATAAATAAATAAATAAATACATGTTCTTTGGTTGTCACAAAAGACAGAAAAGCAACTGAACAAATTTTTTTTTTTTTCTTTTTTGGAATGGATAGTATATGGAAACTTTATTCCATATACTGTTGAGTCATTGATAACACAAAACAAATGGTGCATCTCTCATTTATATAGCGTTAATGAACTTGATCTTTATTCTGTGAGCGGGGTTGCCAGGTTCATGCATCGGATCCACGTATTGCAGACGAGTACTGTAAATCATAAACGCGCACCACTGTTCATGGAGATGGTGTTGCATTTTATTTCATAAGTCACATGGCCAGTCCTTTTTAGGAGCTTAGCTCTTTGGTGATTCATACCAAGAATATTGACTTATTTAGATATTAGACCTAGATAGTAACAGACTATAGCTGGGATACACAAATTTAAAAAAAAAAAAATGTCATGCCTGTCTGCAGAATCAGACCTGGTCATTCAAGTCCATCTGATCTAAACTCTACTGATTTGTTTGTGAAAGCACTTTTTTTCTTTTCTTTTTCCAAGGAGTGTAGATCAGGAAATTGCATGATGCACTGTTAGGCCATTTGCAAATCTGGAAACCCCTTTGGAGTTGAATTGTTGGTCACTTAATGTGATGGGACAGATTCTTTTGTTTGTTTAGAAGGAAAAAAAAATCACTAAATGCAGTCAGATAGAAATATATTTGACTTGCACATGTGTCATTTAAACATTAATGACTGGCTCAATAATGTTGTGGTGGTGTTGTTTTGGGGGTTTTTTTTCCTGCTAGGGTAAGGTCATGGCTTCCATGTTCTATGAGGTGAGCACTCGGACCAGCAGCTCTTTTGCTGCAGCGATGCAGCGGCTCGGCGGCTCCGTTGTGCACTTCAGCGAATCCACTTCCTCCACGCAGAAGGGCGAGTCCCTGGCCGACTCAGTGCAGACCATGTGCTGCTATACTGATGTCATTGTGCTGCGCCATCCAGTGCCTGGAGCTGTAGAGGTGGGGTATATTATTACTCCTTTTCTTTCTTTTTTTTTCTTTTTTTTTTTCTTTCTTGTCTTGTTTCATTTTTGTTGTCTGGTCAAATGTGCATTAACCCGAGATTCTCATAAGCTCGGTATCTCATGAACGAGCGGTTGAATGTTTGTTGGATTTATATGGAATTATCATTGTAAACAGCAGATAAACTGATTGTTCAGTGCAAGGTCAAATGTCTTCAATAGCTTCTTTCCTGTTTGAAGTATTTGATAAGGGTATTTCATTTTTGAGTTGGTACTGGAAAGCAGAACTCAGTGCACAAGTATGCTTTTGATTTCCTTCATTATAGAAAGCGGCAAAGCATTGTCGGAGGCCGGTAATAAATGCTGGCGATGGTGTCGGCGAGCACCCCACTCAGGCCCTACTCGATATCTTTACCATCCGAGAAGAGCTTGGCACGGTCAACGGAATGACTGTAAGTCCACAAGAAAACCCAGACTTCTTATTTTCACAAAAAAAGAAAGCTCTAGAGCAGTGGCCACCAACCAACTGTTCCTGGAGATCTACCTTCGTGAAGACTTTAGCTCCAACCATAATGATGCCCACCTGACCGTCTAATCACTGCCTTAAAAAGTTCTTGATCAGCTAAACAGGTGTGTTTTAGTTGGATTTTGGTTGGAGATGAAACCTGCAGGAAGGTAGAGCTCAAGGACGAGGGTTGGTGACCGCTGGTCTAGTGGCTTAGGTAGTCATTGATTATGTTTACATGGACAGCAGTAATCTAATTATTGACCTTATTCTGAATAATACAATATTGTGATTAAGGTGTTTACATGAATCGCTTTTAGAATACTCCTTTCATGTTCCCGTTTTACATGTTATAGAACATAGATCGATTAACACCACATGTCATTACGTCCCCATGCCACACCGTCTGACGTTCCCTCCAGAATTTCACGTATTAACATACAGTTCGTCTTCGTTATGGTACCGTATACAGTTCCAGGTGTTTTTATTTTTAATTTTACAAAAGCTTCAAGTGCAGTTAATTATTTGTCATGCTGTACGTGCAAATAGACGACTGCTTGAAG
>JANDJT010000102.1:26619974-26633913 GCA_024331685.1 Stegophilus panzeri | reverse complement strand
AACAGGAATACTCCACATGTCTTAATTCGATTTGTGTTTACTTCGAGTATGACTTTAGTCGGATTAAGGTCATCAATGATCACTGTTTACATGCTAGTTTCTTAATCAGAGTATTGTCTTAATCGTGTTAATATCGGATTATTGTTGTCCGTGTAAACGTACTGATAGATTAAGAACTCATAGGAATCCCCTGCCTCTTCATAGTCGTTTCCTGAGTATTGTTGGGGGTTTTTTGGGTTTTTTTTTTTTTTTCTTCTATTAATACTTCTTGTTTTTGTAATAAATGTAGTGCAAGTACACAAGCTGTGTCCTTGACAGCCAGAAACTGTATCCTTTTTTTTTTTTCTCTTTTTTTTTTTTTTTTTTTTAACTTTTGGAAAGATTTTTTGTGTGTTAGTGTGTCTGTATTTCTGTGTAACTCTTGCTTTTTTTTTTATTTATTTTATTTTATTTATTTTTTTACAGATCACTATGGTGGGCGATCTGAAGCACGGCAGAACTGTGCATTCATTAGCCAGACTGCTTACCCAGTATCGCATCACCCTGCGCTATGTGTCCCCAAAGAACCTCAGCATGCCCCACGAGATTGTTGACTTTGTTGCATCCAAAGGCATAAAGCAGGTGCACAGGAGTGTTGATTTGTGAAACTAGTTGTGGGAGGAGTATTTATTTATTTTATTTTTTTTGTGCTAATTTACGTCTGGCCGTTTTTCATCAGGAGGAGTTCAGCAGTATTGAAGAGGCCCTTCCTGACACCGATGTCCTTTACATAACACGGATTCAGAAAGAGCGTTTCGCCTCCGAGGAGGAGTACAAAGCAGTAAGGCATCACACTAGCTGTTGTACAGTATGTGTGCACTGTCCCTGTGCTCTTTTATTGGATGGAATGTATTTTGAAACTTTTTTTCCCCCCTCTTCTTCCCTTTTTGTAGTGCTTCGGGAAGTTCATCTTGACCCCTCACATAATGACAGGAGCCAAGAGAAAAATGGTGGTCATGCACCCACTTCCAAGAGTTAATGAAATTAGGTATGCTGAATATATGATCTATTACATCACATGTAATTATATATTCACATACACACACTACGGTGTGTGGTGGTTCATTGTAGGTGCTTATTTACCGTGCTGTTTAGAAGTATTGCTACCCTTCAGATAAATGACGGAAAATTATAGAAAATAAACATTGCTCACAATAAAAACGTATATTCAAACAATACAAGAAACTTGTATCTCACTAGAACAAATAATAGTATAAATTATGTGTCTAAAGCCCCAGGAAGTCTGTAGTTGCATGGGAAATAAGCAACACAACACTTTTAATACAAAAAGACATGGTTGTTGACCAGCACTAAGCTGGTGATGGATATAATCAAAGGTTTTAAGCAATTAAATTCATCATTACGCATAATTACGGCCGAATGGGGGGGTAATGAATGTATAATTTCATGAAAGTGTGCTAATAATTCTCAACATTTTCCATTATGAGCATATAAAATTCATGTCAAATGAGTGATGTAAAATTTTTTTATTCGCCGGTTTCTCTCCACCTCATTAACCTTTTTTATTGTTTGTTCATTCGTGCAGTGTGGAGGTGGACACGGATCCTCGTGCTGCTTACTTCCGTCAGGCTGAGAACGGGATGTATATCCGGATGGCACTTCTCGCCACTGTGCTCGGTCGCTAAAAAAAACCTTCGGAGCTGAGTGAATAAACGGAATCGACTCTACAATGACTCTACAAGTCCTGCTGGATGAAACCTTATCACCACTTTCCTTTCTCGTTGTTTTAGTAGTTCATATCACACGCACAAACGTCAAACATAGCATAGTACTACTTACGGCCACTTTAGTTTATGCCATCAAGTAGTGAAAAAACCTGAAAAACGACTGGAGGCTAGCAACATACATGTTTGTAAGTGATGAGCATCAACCTAACACCTTATTTACTCTATGTAAGGGTTTTGTAATAAAGGGTGATCATGGGAACAGCTGGTTTATATTTTTTGATAATAAAACTAATTTTCAATATTGCTCGGTATTCCTTGCTTTTGTGTTTTTACTTTAAAATACGTAACATACAGTTAATTTCAAGATCATTAATAATTAGAGTAGTACAAGTAATCGTTCAAATAACAATGAAATGCGAAGGAACCTTGTAGTAAAATACAGGCAACGAGGTTTAGTGTCAAAGTGTAAACTGTAAATATGGCTCGAGTCTAGACGCGTATTAATCAGCCCAATTCATTTATTAACAGATGCATTTACATTCAAAACGTTACCGTAAAGTTCTGACCTATATGGGGTTATTGCATTATTTCATATTAACACTAAAATATGCCAACATAGTTTTAAATCTATGAAGTTCAGTGGGGTTTTCCACCCTATTCCGACCTTATACAAAAGCAGCCGAATTCTGTACGTCTTTACTTACGTGATGCAATTATTTTAAGTAAAAACAGCGATTGCTAAAGATAAACCCATTGGACCCATTTGCCTTGCTGAAACTGTCATAAGTTGAATTTATTTGATAAAAAAAAAAGTTGATATGAAAAAGTACGTCGTATTCCAAGGAACTGTGACAGAACCATAGTTACACAGTTTTAAGATGAATGTTCTCCAGTTTTCAGAGATGCTCGTTTCAACTCCTGGTCCTGTATGGGCTCATAAGGAGAACCCTGGACAATGAGTTGAAATGAGCATCTCTGAAAAGGAGAACCCTTAAACCTGTGGTGCACCAGCGAAAAATGACTGTTGTGTATACATTAGGATACCTGTTTGTCTCCAGAGATAAACATCTCAAGCCCATCTCATGTCTGTTGTTGTGTTGAATTGATAAAGGCACTAAAAACGTGTGCTAAGACTTTCCACATGGCAAGAACGTGATCGTGATGTAGTATTTTCTATAAATACCTTCACGTCAAGTCACTCTTCTCCTCCTTTTACTCCTTTTTAGTTACTTTCTCTGTAATTCATTCTGCTTTCAAATGAACTGTTTAGTTCAGTTTGGCTTACAAAAACATTTACAAACGATTTTATTGAAACATAGTAGAATTCTCTCACAGTCTCTCACATAGACGGATATCTCCTTTGTAAGTCGCTTTGGATAAAAGCGTCTGCTAAATGAATAAATGTACATGATGCGTTAAAACCAGATGGAAAGCAATACATGGGAGCATTGATGGATATTCTGCCATGGCACTGAAAATGTCCATGTTGCTGAAATTCATGCACTTCTGTGAAGGTGAGAGAGTGTCACAAGGAAGCTGGTCCAAGTACAGGCAGCCCATGTATCAAGCAATGGTTTACACTAAGAAAAGAGTTTTCTCAGATTTAACTTGATCTGTTTGATAAACTTACAGAAGACCGCCATTTCACTGACAATATTTTGGATAGATAGCTGGTTCTGTTTTATTAGCACAATCAAGGTAGCATACGTTTAATCTTTTTTTTACATGGTTGATTGTATGATGCTTAAATTTAAAAAAAAATTCCGGGTACAGTGAAGGGTAAATGAAGAAGGAAGTCTCATTTAGAATATAATGAACATCTATCAGAATAGAAAATAATAGATTATCATTTGTTTCTTCAAAAATGCATTTCTTATAGAAAGAAGACATCTTTGGTCATGGTACCACAAACAATTTTAACACATTTACACAATACTCAGTTCTTGATAGAAAGTGACAGTAGTTATGAAAAAAACAGTTACTCACTCTTATTACTTGTAAATATCTCCAAAAAGTGAGTTTAAAACAAAGAAGTGATAGGTCATTAGGACCAGTGATGATCAGTGATTGGTCGTTTAGGACCAGTGTTGATCAGTGATTGGTTGTTGGGCAGAGTGGTGATCAGTGATGGGTCATTAGGACCAGTGATGATCAGTGATTGGTCATTAGGACCAGTGTTGATCAGTGATTGGTTGTTGGGCAGAGTGATGATCAGTGATTGGTCATTGGGCAGAGTGATGATCAGTGATTGGTCATTGATGTCAGAGATCAGTGATTGGTCATTGGGCACAGTGGTGATCAGTAATTGGTCATTGGGCACAGTGATGATCAGTGATTGGTCATTGGGCAGAGTGATGATCAGTGATTGGTCATTGGGCAGAGTGGTGATCAGTGATTGGTCATTGACGTCAGAGATCAATGATTGGTCACTGAGAACAATAGTGATCATTGATTGGTCATTGGGAACAGTGGTGATTAGTGATTGGTCAGTAGGACCAGTGGTGAACAGTGATTGGTGTTTGGGCAGAGTGGTGATGTGATCACTGATATGACTGGTCATCGAGAACAGTGGTGATCAGTGATTGGGTAATTGACATTAGTGGTGATCAGTGATTGGTCATTAGGACCAGTGGTGATCAGTGATTGGTCGTTGGGCAGAGTGGTGATCAGTGATTGATTGTTGGGAACAGTGGTGATCAGTGATTGGTCATGGAGATAAGTGGTGATCAGTGATTGGTCATTGGGTACAATATTGATCAGTGATTGGGAACAATGGTGATCAGTGATTGGTTGTTGGGCACAGTGTTGATCAGTTATGGGTCATTGAGATCAGTGGTGATCAGTGATTGGTCATTGGGCACAATATTGATCAGTGAGTGGTCATTGGGCACAATATTGATTAGTGATTGGTGATTGGGAACAGTGGTGATCAGTGATTAGTCGCAAGTCAGGCTGTGACGGTGTCCATGACAACTGCACCACTGCAGTCTTGGAGTGCCACCTGCCATAGTGTCACATCACACGCAACGTTAATGCTTCTGCTTGAGTGGGTACTATGACAAGTACAAAGTACAACGTTTTGTATACAAGTGTAATAATAATAACAGTTGCTATACTCATTTGTATTGTTTGTACAGTTTGCTTGTTCTTACCGTGCTGTGGGGGTTTCATCAAGGTACTCCGGTTTCCTACCCCAGTTCAAAGACACGCATAGTAGGCTGATTCGCATATCCAAAGTGTCCGTAGTGTATGAATGGGTGTGTGATTGTGCCCTGCGATGGATTGGCACCACGTCCAGGGTGTACCTCGCCTTGTGCCCGATGCTCCCTTGGATGGGCTCCAGGTTCCCAGTGACCCTGTAGGATAAGCGGTATAGAAAATGGATGGCTGGATGGATTTCTTTTAATTGACTGTAATTTACAATTTATTTATTTACTTACTTATTTATTTATTGTCTCCTTATTGTTACTCATGTTGCATGGTTATGTCTAATGTCTGCCTATTGTTGATGTTTGATTTGATTGTTGCCTGTTTGCTTGTAAATTTGTTTGGTATGAATGAAAATTATATAAAAATAAAAATAAAAAATTAAAAAATTCTCACATCTCATCCTTACATCCTTCCCTCGCATCCTAAGGGGGTGAAGCTAAGACGGAAGGAAAGAATGCGAGGAAAGGAAACGAGGATGCCCAAATAAGAAATGAGAAGCACTCAGTCTCTTCCAGTCCAGTGCTGCATGTGACTCTCCCTTCCAGTAGGTGGCAGTAATGATCACCACAGTGGGCCACCGTTACAACAAAAAAAAAAAAAGAAAAACGTGGTGGACTGAATAAAGCAACCGGACTGTTGCTTTATGATCATTTTATGTAGTGATACTTTATACTCTGTTAAAGGTAAATCCGTTCGTATTAATATAAAGCTTATTGTACAGTTTGGACCAGCTAGAGATCTCTAAAGTTATTAAGTTAGCTGTACTAGTGTGTGTGTGTAGCCGCGTAGTCTCTCCTACTGCTGGGTCTTTATACAGCTGGTTAAAGTCATTCGTTTGAGAAATATATATATATATAATTTTAATCTGATTATTTAAATCTGACTACTGGTTTAACACTTTAGCTGTGTGTTAACACTAGCTGTTGAGTTTCTTAATGTCATTACTGACGCTAAGTTAGCTAGCTAAGCTAACTGTGGATATACAGTGTTTCGGTTCCGGTTCCACAGCGACCACAGAAAGGGATAAATCAGCTGCACTCAGTCAACGGGTTGTTCTGAAACTGTACCGTGTGATAAAGGAGTTAGATTTGTAGATCATTTCATAGCTAGTTAAGTGTTAAGCAGGTATATGTGGACCTCCAGAGATGTTTTCAGTTGTGTTGATGACGTCATGGTGTTTTATTAATGATAAATGTGTTTGTTTTCTGCACTGGTGTAGGAATTATTCCTGCTGTGTAATCCGCGACCAGGAATCACAGCTTTCACCTGTAGCAAATGAAGGAAAATAAGGAGAACACCACTCCTACCATTCAAATAACCAATCTGGACCACATTAAGCCATGCTGGTATTGGGACAAGAAGGACTTGGCACACACTCCATCCCAGTCCGAGGGCCTGGACCCGGCCACGGAGGCCCGGTACCGCAGAGAGGGAGCCAGGTTCATCTTTGACGTAGGAACTCGACTTGGGCTGTATCCTTCCACTATTCCACACTTATCAGATTTTCCGCCAGTCAAAAGTTTACATGTAGTTTGCCTTTATTATTATTTACCTCGACTCAGCTTCTTGTTGTAGCCTTCCACAAACTCCTCGCCATAATTTCTGCCCCTTTCTCCTGTAACCTGTTACTCGGTCAGGTACGTGGGCCTCCTCACTTAGACACACTTTATCAGTTCAATCCAGGGTTCATGTCAGGGCTTTGTGGTGATCACGCCAATACTTCCACTGTGTTGTCTTTTCATACAACTTTGGAGGTTCGGTTAGGAGTCCTGCTAGAAGACCCAGTTGATACCGACTTTCTGGCTGATATCTTGAGGTCTTGTTTTAGTATTTCTAAATAATCCTCCTTCCTCCAAAACATTAAAACAATGAGATGCTGCCGCCACCATGCTTCACAGTTGGGATGATTTTCACAGTTTTTCAGATTAAAAGCCTCATCCATTTTTTTCCCCTTCACACATAGAACTTGTAATTAAGATCAAATTGTTAAATTTTTGTTTCTTCTGACCAGAGAACATTCCTCCAAAAAGCTGGTGATCACCTGCACACTTCTGTCTGGCTTTTTATTTATTTACTTACTTACTTACTTACTTACTTATTTAATTTTTCTTTCATGCCGATGTAGGACTCTCTTAATGGTGGATATAATGTACATACTTTGCTCCCTGATGCCTCCAATTTCATCACCTTTGTTGTTGTCTTGTGGTTCAGTTAAACCATTCGGACCAAAGTTCGTTCATCCCCCGGAGTTCATTGATGCAGTGTTTGTGCGGTCACGAGATTTTTATATTCGCATACAGTTGTTTTGTACAGATGCTCGTGGTCCCTTCAGTTGTTTGGAAATTGCTCTGAAGGACAAACTGGACTCGTAGAAGTCTTGACTGGTTTGCTTGGGTTTTCCGAAGGTATCATGGACAAAAAGGCACTGGCTCTAAAAGTCTGTCCTTTCAAACTCCTAATTATGACTGTTGGCCAATCAGGAGCATTTAAAAGTCTTCCAGAACGTTTTTAAAAAGACCATAAACGTGGTGTATGTAAACCTTTTGACTTTCTAGAATTCGAATATAGTGAATTAAAGCTGAAATGTTCATATTTAGTTTCATGAAAATCTCAGATTAAACATCTTTAGCCTAGGTTTATGTAAACTGTGCTTTTGTATTATTTTGTTTTTATTATTATTTAATAATTTAAAAAAAAAAAAAAAGTATTATGTGTTTTGCTCCTTGACATTTTCTCCTTTATTAGACATTATGATACCTTGGCCACTGGAATTATATACTTCCACCGCTTCTACATGTTTCACTCTTTTAAACAGTTTCCAAGATATGTAAGTACACCCTTTCTGTGTGTATGTCTGGTTGTTTATATTACCCTCTTGGTGTTTGTGTAAAATGTGTTCTCGAGGTACTTGTATCGCAGGAAGATGCTGTAGTCACGGACCACAATCTACTTTGCTTTTTGATTGGCATCATTAATCATGAAGCACATCCAGATGACTCGTTTCACGTCTTCTGTACTGTTATTTATTTTTTTGAATGCACAAACTCTCACCATGGAGCTAAATTTAAACAAAGCAAAATTTTGGGCAACTGGAAAGATTTTCCAAGACCGCAGCCTTTGGTTTCAAGTCTACAA
This sequence comes from Stegophilus panzeri, assembly GCA_024331685.1. NCBI lineage: Eukaryota > Metazoa > Chordata > Actinopteri > Siluriformes > Trichomycteridae > Stegophilus > Stegophilus panzeri. The sequence goes on along the minus strand of JANDJT010000102.1, from coordinate 26,625,841 downwards.
GGCAGAATTGTACTGGAAAGGTCAAAATTATGCAGTGGATCAAGATTTAGGCATGTGTGTATGGAAAAGTGGGGGCAAAATAAGTAAGTATGCGGAGTCAGGTTGGAATGGTGTTACGGTTTCGTGTAGAGATCGACCGATCGGTCGGTTTTGCAGATGAATCGGCACTGATAACCGATTGCCGGAATTACTGATGACAGGCAAATACCCACACCGATAGTTTTTCCTGATCACGAAAGCGGCTGAGAAGGATCCGCTGTCATTACCTAGCACGAGAGCGGCCTCTAGAGGTGAAAAAAAACCCATCTCTGACTAATTTTGTTCTGTTATTTGAAGTGTTTTTTAAAATTCATTTTGGACGTCTCTATTTTTATTTATTATTTGGAATGTTACTTTTTGGTTAAGTTTGGATTTATATTTTTTATTCACTTTAATATTTATTAATGGTTAATATTTATTAATATTTATAGATTTATTTCATTTAAAAAAGTAGAGTACATTTTTCATGGTAAAGTCAGTACTGTTTATTTTTGTAAAGTTCAGCAGTATTTTAGTTCGAGTGTCATGTTTTCACTCGTTATAAATTTTTAAAAACTGTTGATTAAATCGGTCATCGGCAGGTCGGTACTGCCCAACTTAGTTATTGGTAAAATTCACTATCGGTCGACCTCTAATTTCATGAGTAGTTTGTGATTGGGCGGTTGCCTCACTGTTTTTTATTATTATTACATTTATGGTCAAATTTATCTTTCCCACTGTATCAGAAAACGTTACTTTTGGAGTGGAGATTCGATGTTTGAGATTCTCGGGCATTTACTGAATAGCTTCGATTGGATTTTCCAGTTTATATGCAATATTGATTGTCAGGACTTTTTTTAACAAGGAAATATTGTGATAATCATTGTGTTTTTTTTTTTTTTTTTTTTTTTTTACGCCCAGCCCTAGTGTTTAAATAAATAAAGATAAATAAATATAGTGTTCAGATAAGTCTGATTGAGCTGAAACAACCATTTAGGAGCCACCCTAGGAATACCCTAGCATTGCCCTTTAGTGACACCAGGGATTTGCTTAGTCTGTGCAATCACTCTTCAGGACATGCACTTTTCTAGTTTAGACTATAAAAGTGCTTAGGGCCTGAAGCATGGGGTTTAAAATGTTTTTAAATTTCCTGTTTTGCTGTTGGCTGGTTATACTGCCGAAGTCGCATCTCTGTGTAGCGCTGGACGTGGTTTTTAATTCTGCATTTGCAAATACCAAGTCTCATATTTTCAGCTATGAACTTCCCAACCTTTACCCGGATTGAATTAGCTGGGAAATGCTGTCTTTAAGCAGCTGTGTTTGTGGTATTAGCGCTGGTGTATAGAATAGAATAAAACAGTGCTCATATTTAGTGGTTTGAGCACAGCGTAACAGTTCTGTCCACAATTCGCTGTCCCTCAGCATCGTAACTTGCCTAGGAAGCCGATATTCCTCCCAAACAGCGGACCTTAGGGCTGTACACGGTCGAAAATTAATACGTTTACTTAAGACACCATGCTCACACAACTCGTAACAGTGAGTAGTAATGTTTTGTAATTACAAGTGCTAAGGAAATGTATTTTCTACTTGAAGCAATCAATAAAAAGAAGGCCAGAGATTCTTTACTTCTTCGCAGGTGTAGCAGACATCCACGTAGTTTTGCACGCTCTTTTTCGCAGCAATGTTTGTCAGTAAACGAGACCCTTTTAGCTATACTCATGTTTGACACACGTGAATCACAGAGGGCTTCGGCTGAATGCATGTTGCGATGACGTCACATGACGCGTCTTGATCCAAATCTCCATATATTCTCCATATATCATGGAGCTGCGTTGATTTCTGCAATCGCAAAATCCTGGACGAACTGGCTAAAGTGGGGCTAAACATACCGCTAACCTCAGACCATGAATCTGTGTCTGATTTGTTTTTTATTGGACTTGATGAAACCATGACAGTTTTCAAACTCGAGATAGACCAGTTCTTTTCTGGCTATTTGTGCATGTAATTCACAAAAATAAAGTTGGGTTTGGCTTCAAAGCTGATGAGACACAATTATCAATTGTCCAGCAGTAAAACAGAACAGAAATTACAGTTACAGAACAAACATACAAAATGAACAAAGAAAAACAAAACTATTTTAGCTGGGGGAAAAAAACCCCAAAAAAAAAACCATCGGACCTCCTCAGCACAGGTTCCTAATGAACATTGATTCAAATATTAGGCTCATTTTCTAAATGCATACTCCTGGAGTTTGGTTACCGTGGTCAGTCGTGACTCGGACGATCCCTGGTTAACATGGTGATAAATTCTGTAGACAGCGAAGGAAATGTGTGACGTGACGAAATCTTAAAGCGTAATTGTTGCTTTTGACTTTTCAGGTGACAGGAGCCTGCTGTCTATTTCTGGCTGGAAAGGTTGAGGAGACTCCAAAGAAGTGTAAAGACATCATCAAAACAGCTCGCAGCCTGCTGAATGACGTGCAGTTTGCCCAGTTTGGCGATGATCCGAAGGTGAGCAAGAGGGTCTATAAGGCTAAGAAAATGAAAATATTTAGATAGCGTTCCAGCAGAAGTGGGTTTGTGCATCTGTCTTCTGTAAGAATGTCGGATTTAATAAAAGGATATTTACAGCCATACTGACTGAACCGGATTAACAGGCAAAGTAACGGTCCCGAATAAACCCGTCGGGCTTAGTTGCTAATCCATTTCAGTCTATAATCCGTAGACGTGACCTGACGCTGGGAATCTGTCGAGATGACACTCTGATTGGTCTTTTTTTATTTTATTTTATTTATTTATTTTTTTTTTACATTTTTATACTTCGTAATAATAAAGCTGCGGCACGTTACATTTAATTATCTGGATTAGAGGTCGACCGTTTTAGTGGATTTTACCGATACCGATAAGTTGGGTGGTACCTACCTGCCGATAACCGATTAAGCAACCGATGGTTTTTAAAATTGGTACTGAATAAAAGCATAACACTCAAAGTAAAATATTGCTGAACTTTATTAGAGAAATAAACAGTACTGACTGTACCGTGAAAACGTACTGGATATACATCCAAACTGAACCAAAAAACACTTCAAATAACAACAAACTTAGTCAACGATGGTTTTTATTTCGCCTCTAGAGGCCGCTCTCGTACTGTATAATGACAGAGGACCCTTCTCAGCCGCTCCAGGGCAGCACTCTCCTTCAGGAAACCTCAGCTTTGGTCAGGTGTCAGACTCGCTTGATTCTTTCGAAGCCTGGTGCATTTGCGTTCAACTTAAATCATTGCAAACCATGTTTTTCTTTTAAAAATGATTATTTTGGTGCTATTATGTGCAGCAGAGTGAACGACACTTGTGTCCCACAGTGTTCCCTTGCCGCTCATGGTACACGTGTGTTGTAAAAACTAATGATGTTGTCATCGGCTGAAACGCATGCGCAGGTCACTTTACTTCCTGAACAAATGCAGACCCCGAGTACGAGTTGCATTCACATTCAAGGGGAATCTCGGCATGGGTCTGGTGCAACCGAACTCGGACCGCCGCCTACAGGTAGTCTCAGGTTTGGTGTGCTTCCCGGTCCGCTACGACAGCTTTCACATTACCACTTATTCATGCAAGCCGTACCCTGTTTCAAACTAAACTGCCAGTGCGAATGCCCCCTTAAAATAGCTGACTTTGACTCTTCCTTTCTCTTCCTTTTTTTAATCTCATTTATTCTGACCTTTATATTCAGTTACCGTTTATTCATGTTTAGAGCGTCAGTATGGGGTTCGAGTTTCACATCTAGAATTACCTCTAGACACAGCTGGCCAAGAAATAATTCAGCATGCAGCCATTTCCTAAAACAGAAGGACTGTGTATTAAAAGATCTGCACTTCCTTTCCAGTTCTCTTAATATGTCTGTGCATCCCATTTAAAATATATCTACCCTGAGAACCTGTTGAATTTAATGAGGTTATTTAGACTTAATTGTGCAGGAGTACACAACACGCCTGATCATGTCTGAGTGCTTCCAGACGGCTCTGTAGATAATATTTGTGATGAATGCAGTTGATTTTTAATGATTTGATATTAATAAACAGGAAGAAGTTATGGTGTTGGAGAGGATATTGCTCCAGACAATCAAGTTTGATTTGCAAGTGGAGCATCCGTATCAGTTTCTTCTTCGTTATGCCAAACAACTGAAAGGTATGCACAATGATTTTTTGTCATTTAAAAGAGTTTCTGGTGTGTTACTGTTTGAGTTCCCTGCACTTTTGTGCGTATTTTTTTTTTCCCAGGCGACAAAAATAAAGTGCAGAAGCTGGTGCAGATGGCCTGGACGTTTGTGAATGATAGGTGAGCATTAATAAAAAAATTTTCTGCCCTTTTTAAATTATTATAATTTTTTTTAAAAATAAGTTTTCTGTCAGTTCAACTCATTTTATTAAGTATTGAGCAATTGTTATTGCAGCTAAACAGACTTAAAACTCCACTTTGAAGCACATTTATATACACTTTATTACCAAAAGTATGTGCACCCCCGACCATCACACCCGTATGTGGTTCTTCACCAAACTGTTACCACATATTTGGAAGCACACATCGGTATAGAACGTCTTTGTACGCTGTAGCATTACAATTTACTTTCACTGGAACGAAGAGGCCCAAACCTGGGTGCCCAGCATGACACAAAGTGCACAAAGCGAGCTCCATGAAGACGTGGCGTGTTAAGGTTTGAAGAAGGTGGAAGAATTCGAATGTCCTGCACCGAGCCCTGACCTCAACCCCACTGAACACCTTTCAGATGAACTAGAACTGGAGCCTCCTCACCATCCCAACATCACCACCTGACCTCAACTTCACTAATGCTCTTGTAGCTGAATGGACACAAATCCCCACAGCCACACCCCAAAATCTAGTGGAAAGCCTTCCCAGAAGAGTGGAGCACATTTATAACAGCAAATGGGAGACCATCTTTCAAATGGGATGTTCAACAACAAGCACATATGGATGTGCACATGCTTTTGGCCGTATAATGTACCTTTTAAAGACCTACAGTTGCAAAGGTGTTTTGACCAATTGGGGCTGAATACTTATGCAGCCAGCACGTGCCTGTTTTGTTGCTTAATGATGAACACAATGGTGTGGTTGGCTTTTATTAGCATGAAAGGTGAAGCTGTGGAACCTGATTGGCTTGAGCATACGGTATACAGATGAGGAAGAGCTGGACAGCCTTAACGATTAAATAGCTGCCACACAAGACTCTTTAGGTAGAGCTAAAGCAAGGGCTAATAATTTAGGTAGAGCTGAAGCAAGGGCTCACTGGCACCGCTATTAACAGGTATTGGCATTTTGGGTAATGTTAAAACCCTTTAACCAAAAGTGAAAATAGACCAACATGCTGATGAAAGAAGTTTTAAACCAAAACATCAACTCAGAATATCATTATTTATTTATTATATTGGATGCCATTTCCTGTCACGTATTGTTTAGGGTGGATTTTTGTATAAGGAAGGATGTGGGGAGAAATGACCGATAACACTGCTGTAATAATTAACCAAAATAGACCCATGCATGCTTAATGGCACGTGTGGATAATGTAGAATTACATTCCTGGTATATTGTATTAGTCTTGGTATGTATTGGTATATTCCTGGTATATTGTATTAGTCTTGGTATGTATTGGTATATTCCTGGTATATTGTATTAGTCTTGGTATGTATTGGTATATTCCTGGTATATTGTATTAGTCTTGGTATATATTGGTATATTCCTGGTATATTGTGTTAGTCTTGGTATATATTGGTATATTCCTGGTATACTGTGTTAGTCTTGGTATATAATATATATATTTTGTTATATTCTTGGTATA
>JANDJT010000102.1:26604255-26619874 GCA_024331685.1 Stegophilus panzeri | reverse complement strand
ATATATTGGTATATTCCTGGTATACTGTGTTAGTCTTGGTATATAATATATATATTTTGTTATATTCTTGGTATACTATGTTAGTATTGGTATATATTGGTATATTCCTGATATATTGTGTTAGTCCTTCTTCCTGCTTCTGAGGATTTACCACACTGCAGAATTATAATCCTGGTTTCAAATGTTGGAAAGAAGTCCTAATTTAACCTGTAACATTTGCCTCCTCAGCCTCTGCACCATGCTTTCGCTTCAGTGGGAGCCAGAGATCATAGCCGTCGCAGTCATGTACTTGGCTGGTCGCCTGTGTAAGTTTGATATCCAGGAGTGGACATCCAAACAGTCGTCTCGCCGTTGGTGGGAGCAGTTTGTACAAGACGTCCCTGTGGAGCTTTTGGAGGGTAGGAACCTTAGAATTACATGTAATGAAACATTTTTGGTCATTTCGACCCCTGCGTCTATTGTGTTTACCGTTTTTTATAACTGGTCACTTGACTGGTATTCCATGAAGCAGGCTAACTCGATAAGCCTGGCTCATTTCAACAAGCGCAGCTAATTTCTGTCAATTTTGGTTCAAAATGATGTGTTTTTAAAGACACGGGGTTGTCACACCAAATATTTCCCCTGAGACCTTCTATGTTTACATCAGCTAAATCGGTCTTGCCATTTTGAAAGGCAGGGTCGTGATCTTTCCTGATCTCGTTATCGTTTCGTTTTCCACAGACATCTGCCATCAAATCCTGGACCTGTACTCTCAGGGCAAGCAGCCAATTCCACAGCAGCCCCAAATGCAGGAGAAAGACAAGCCACAGCCTTCTCCTACAGGCCTGCTCAGTCAACCAGGAGGAAACCCTGTAGCTCTGCCACCATCCAAGAAGAATTCTCCTCAGGCCAGCCCCCCACGGCAACTAAAACGACAACACGTGAGGCACCTCATTTGGTCTTTCTATCTGTTAGAGTGCAGGTGATTGTGTCTATGATGGACGGATACCCCAGGGTTCACTCAGGTCTTCAAAGTGCTAAAAAAAAAAAAAAAGTGTATGAATTATGCTGTTTTTTTGTTTTTGTTTTTTCAAAATTTAAGGCATGGAGTAGCACAGAAGAATACATTATGCCAGAAATACCTTTTAGTTAAATATACTTCAAACAGGTTGGAAACATTTGAAGCAAACCCTGTTTTAGATATTTTAGACACCCTAGGGTGTCATATCATAGATATCATAGGTTTTGGATTGATGAAATGGATCTTTGAAGATGAAACTCCTGAGAACCCGGTCTCAGCAGACACGAGTTGAGGTGGATCATGGTAGTTGCTGTTTTGTCCGAGTTAACGATGAACAATCCTAACACATTTGCCAACAGGAAGGGTAAAGGTTTATTCTACAGCATAACAATTAGATGTTTTTTAGTTCAAACATGATAAAAATGACAAATCTTTCAAAAATTATGGCATCACCACACTTGGAGGATGTTCACCTGGCTTTTTTTTTGTTTGTTTTTTTCACAGATGTAACACAAAATATTTTTTTTTGTTTAATAGCTGAACAATCTGGTTTTGTAAACCATACCTCAAATAAATGAAATTAATTTATTTTAATTAATGGCATTTTTTTTTCCAAGTCAGGTAGAGGAAAAAAATGATGGAATCATCAATAACAAAAAAAATTACCATTAGTACTTTGTTGCTCCTCCTTATGATGGCCTGAATTCTTCAAGGCATGGACTTCACTAAGGCAAAACAATATTCTCCATCTTCTGGAATAGTTCCAACTTTCTAGAATAGTGGTTAACGGATCAGCTCTGCAGGATGGAGCCTTGTCATGGACCAATTTATTTTTAAATTTCCACCACGAATGTTCAATGGGATTGAGATCCGGACTGTTTGCTGGCCAGGTCGTTAAGTTGATCTGCCTTTCCTTTCCTTTCCTCAGTGGTTAAGACATTGGACTACTGATCAGAAGGTCAGGAGTTCAAGCCCCAGCACTGCCAAACTGCCACTGCTGGGCCCTTGAGCAAGGTTCTTAACCCTTAAATGCTCAGTTGTATAAATGAGATAAAATGTAAGTCGCTCTGAATGCCATAAATGTAAATGTAATGCTCTGTGGTGAGATGCATTATCATCCTGATCGCCAAACCTATTTTCTGTCCAAAATTTCTGTGCATTGACTGCTGAGGTGTCCCCTGGTCCTTTACCTGACATGAAACCCCATATCATAAACGAGTGGGGAAATGTGATTTTCTTCAGTCATCTTTATATGTTTCATTGGAACAGCACCAGACAAAAGTTCCAGCATCATCTCCTTGGCCAATGCAGATTCGTGATTCATCACTGAATATCACTTTCAGCCACACTCCATGCTTGCTTCTCTTTAACCCACTGTAAACCTTGTTGTCTTCTGTTTAGGTGTTAGTGCTGGTTTTCGTTTGGCTTTTCTATACGTATTTCATTCAGCCGATTTCTTACAGTTCTGTCACAAACATTAATTCCTGTTTCCATCCATTTGTTTTTCCATTTGCTTTGTTGGGCATTTTCTATTCTCAAGGCATATTGCTGTGAGTTTTCTATCCTGAGGCTTTGAGGTCTTTCTTGGTATGCTTTCCTTTTATAACCTTGTCATTTTGTTTACACTTGCACCACATTTTAGACACAGTTGACCGAGAACAACCACACTCCGTGTTGGATTTCCTTCTTGGATGAGTTTTATAATCCTTTCCATTGTTTCCATTGAAAACACTCTTGTTGGGGCCAGGTTTCCTTTCAGTAACCAAGTCCAACAGCTTGTTTAGGTCTGTAAGGACTCTCTTTTAACTGCAGACTAATTAGCGTTTTTAGACTTGTGCTGGTATTTATCAATTACAAGGTGAATCCGTAATTTATTCCTCAACATTGAGTGATTCCATAATTTTTTTTTTTCCTGTACTCGATTTTGAAAAAAAAAAAAAAATGTCATTAATTAAAATAATTTCATTCAGTTTGTTTGAGGTATGTTTGACGAAGCCAGATCATTCAGCTATTAAACAAAAATGTTTGATCATATCTGTGATTTGTTTATTTGCTATGAAGTAATTTTCTATTTTTTTGCCAGAGGTAGTATACCCTTAAACTAATTATATAATATACACACACACACACACACACACTTCGTTCACCCTCTTAATCATGGGGTAATATCGTACTTTAAATGTTTGTTGGCAAACAATTTGGTGGATTTCCTGCTATGGTGTCGTATCACGTTCCTAAGCCTTTTGGAAAGCCACATGCTGTTTATATTGGATGAAAGATCGACTTTAACATTTACAAAACACATTGTTTAATCTTTTAATGTGTTTATTTTTCTTTAGCCTTCTCCAAAAGAAGAGCCAAAAGTTGCCACAGGTGAGGACGGGCAATTTGTAGATATGTGATATTTATAGAGATATACAAAAAAATATATTAAAGGCTCTGGTTTTTTTTTTGTTTTGTTTTTTTTTTCTTCCTTAGAGCAAGTTGGTTCTAAAATCCCAAGACTGGAGAGCCCAATGCCTCCCCTACCAGTTAACCAGCCTCCTGGTAAGAGTCACCATGCACAAATGGTTTTCTTCATTGCTCACTCTTGTTAATGAGTGATCTTATTTATTTTTACATTGATGGAAGTGTTGGCTTTGTTTGTGTGTGTGTTTGGACTTGTAAAGATTTTTTGATATTATTATTATTATTATTATTATTATTAAAACAAACATTCTGTGTCTCTCCCCTTCCCGCTGATTTTAGATCGCAAACCCCCACCTTCAGCCCCTGCCCCTCCTACAGAAGCAGACCCAGCAGCCTCTGCTGATTCAGACTTACCAAAGGCCCCACCTCCACCCCATGGAGCTCCGCCCCCTCTGCCTCACCGTCCGCCACCCCCGCCACCCTCCAGCTACATAATGGGCATGTCTACAACCAGCTCGTACATGTCAAGTGAGGGCTATCAGAGCCTGCAGTCCATGATGAAGACAGACGCACCATCCTACCCCCATTTGCCACCCTCTTACGCAATGCCTTACCACCCACATGTTTACCCACCTCCAAGTGCACCCCCTCCAGGCCCACCACCACCTGCATCTTACCCTCCTCCCAATCTTCCTCCACCCACTCCATCCTACCCACCGCCAGGCTACAACCACAGCTACCCGCCGCCTCCACCGCGCATGCCACCCCCGGGCATGGCTTTACCTGCTGGGTATCCGCCTCCACCAGTCCCTCCAGGTCAGCCGCAAGTGCCCATGCCACCTGTCATGCCACCGGTGGCAAGCATGAACCGTGGAGCCTGGATGAGATGAATGTCCTAGGCAATATGGATAGATGGGCACGTGTCTAGTTCTAAATAACGTTTTTCCGAACTTTGTGTTGTCTCAGGAAGATGGATCAGAGCAATCTTTTCACCCTGTTGTCAGTTTGACCTTTAAGTAGACATAAATGCATGGTCAAGTTTTTGTATACATTTTGTCTAGACTCACTTGTAAGCATATTTGTATGGTCATAGATTAAATTAACTGTCGTCATAGTCTATAAGACTGGCATCTCGTTCAGGGTGTGTCCCTGCCACGCCCCCCAGGATAGGTTCTGAATCCACTGTGATCCAGATCATACTAATGTGATTACTGAAGCTGAATGAGTTGTCTGTAAAATTGGTATTAGATAAGCCTTAAAAGGCAGCTTCAGCAGTCCCCCAGAGTGCAGCGTGTGTACTTAGATCGGTGTGTATCAGTAGGATATCAGCTGAGCGCTGTGGCTTTGGCTCCTACTACTGAGATTAATTTTGACCGCATCAGAACCTGACTAAGATTGTGATTATTTCATTGAAGAAAAAAAAACTGTTTCTTGTTCAGAATCACACATCCAGTCCATACAACAATATGAAAATTGTTTGGACCTTTTTTGAGAACTTTTTAAGAATGTTTTCTTTTTGACACCCTTTTGTGCCTGTTTTGCAATAACATTAGTTACAGTCGAATGTGACCGAATTCTCAGATACATCCACAGAACCACTGACGCAGTACGAGCGAACATTTTATGTAAATACATTTCATGACTTAGATCTTGACTAGAAACATTTTAGCTAATGAATCTGCAGTGCATGTACATATACAGCAGCTTTGGGATTTATTTGGCATTTGGTGTAATAAAAGTCTTTTTCCTCCCCAAATTATTGGGGTTATTATTATTTCCACTCTGTGCTGCTGTGGCACATTGGGCATCATTTATCAACACGCTTTGGAAGGCTGGTTTTTCTTTGTATTTGCATATGTATGCTGATAAATGGGAATCACCTGTAAATTCCCGGATGGCACAGCTGAGTTGCCATTAGTGACGTCCATAAACTCCAAAAAAAAAAAGGCAAAGCTCACAGAGCAGAAAGTGCAAAATGACTACTAAACAGCTGAAAAGAAAGTAGTTGTAGTCTTTTTCATACTGGTCTGTAAATATCTGTTCCCTCATATGTGTAACATGTGCTAACTCTTCCAGTAATTTCACTCTGCACAGACCGCCCCCGCCATCCTATTAGACGCCAGTGTTTCGTCTTAATTGAATGACTAGAGTCTTATTTGTCCTAAAATGGATTTGAGTTGGCTTGCAGTCTTTATTTTTTATATTTGAGTGATTTGAACTTAAGCATAATCCATATATGTAAATGCAGTAACTCCTTTTCAAATTATACCCCGATCAGCCATAACTTTAAAACCACTGACAGTTGAAGTAAATAACATTGATGTATCTCTTTACAATGGCACCTATCAAGGGGTGGGATATATTAGGCAGCAAGTGAGCAGTCAGTTCTCGAAGTCGATGTGTTGGAAGCAGGAAAAACAAGCAAGTGTAAAGATCTGAGCTTCTTTGACAAGGGCCAAATTGTGATTGCTAGATGACTGGGTCAGAGCATCTCCAAAACAGCAGGTCTTGTGGGGTGTTCCCAGTATGCAGTGGTTAGTACCTACCAAAAGTGCACAAAAGAATAACATCCAGAAAACCGGCAAGAGGGTCGTGGGCTCCCAAGGCTCACTGATCCACGTGGAGAGCGAAGGCTTGCCTATTTGGTCTGATCTCACAGAAGAGCTATTGTACAATTTGCTGAAAAGGTTCATGCTAGTTATGATAAAAAGGTCTCAGAACACACAGTGCATCATAGCTTGCTGCTTATGGGGCTGTGTAGCTGCAGACTTCTCAGAGTACCCATGCTGACCCCTATCCACCGCTGAAAGTGGGCATGTGAGCATCAGAACTGTACTATGGAGCAATGGTAGAAGGTGGCCTGGTCTGATGAATCATGTTTATTTTACATCATGTGGATGGCCGGGTGCGTGTGTGTCGCTTACCTGGGGAAGAGATGGAACCAGGATACACTATAGGAAGAAGGCGAGCCAGCAGACCCAGTGTGATGCTCTGGACATTGTTCTGCTGAGAAACCTTGGTTCCTGGCATTCATGTGGATGTTACTTTGACACGTACCACCTACCTAAACAGTGTTTCAGATCAAGTACACCCCTTTATGGCAACAGTATTCCCTAATGGCAGTGGCCTCTTTCAGCAGGATAATGCACCCTGCCACACTGCAAAAATTGTTCAGGAATGGTTTGAGGAACATGGCAAAGCATTCAAGGTGTTAACTTGGCCTCCAAATTCTCCAGCTCTCAATAAGATTGAGCATCAGTGGGATGTGCTGGACAAACAAGTCCGATCCATAGAGGCTCCACCTCACAACTTACAGGACTTAAAGGATCTGCTGCTAACGTCTTCAGAGGTCTTGTGGAGTCCATGCCTCAATACGTCAGAGCTGTTTTGCAGCACAAGAGGGACCTACACAATATTAGGCAGGTGGTTTTAATGTTATGGCTGATCGGTGTATGTTCCATTTAAATGAATTTTGTGGGTTTACGTATTGTGACAAATACCATATGTTCAGTCTGTCACAGAGCATTTTATCCCATATATTAAGGGCTTGTGTTTGGAAATGGAAATATTTATATTGTAAAGAACATTTAGGGATTCTTGCACAGTTATCATTTATCTATAGTAAAGCTTTGATGACACATTTTCATAAAGTTGTAAATTCCTTTTTTTAAATGAATATTTAAAAGGGTATGATACAATAGATCAAGGATGTTTTGTTCCTTGAGATACTGTCAAGCCTTCATGCAACAGAACACATTGATTAGTTGGATGTATTTGTGTTAGATTAGCAAATTTGTACATTCTGCAGTTCTATAGAGTAAGCTGCTTCATCCATTAGCCCGAATAAAAAAAAAATAGAAGTTTAAAAAAAAAAAAGTATCATGACAGTGAAACTTGCCAGAAAATATCTAGTTCATGGTAATTAATTTTTTAAAAATGTTTTCGATGTGTTACATTTGTAAAAAATACATTTATGCATGCATGCATATTCCTTCTCTAAAATTTGTGAGATATGATAGGTGTTAATTAATTATTCTTGCATATATCCCACACACACACATGCGCGCGCACTCACACACACACACACACACACAGATATTACTTTTTCATTTTTTTTAGGTTTACTATGTATGTGAGAATTGGAAGATGAGAAATACTCAATATGTGTCATAATATTCATATTTCAAGCATGTAGTTGATTTAATATTCAGCTGTCTGTAAACATGTTGCTGAAAACATATTAGAGATACATTCATTATTCTTACTTTGATTGTGCTACATTTACAACCAGTCTTTCTTTACTACAAATGCATAATTGTATTTAATTTCTAATAGGTTTTTCAGAGTTAATACATCAACCATTTAGATTTTGGATGGATCTCTTCACAGTAAACTTATTATCAAGTTATCAAGACTTTTCCTACCTTCCTAACCCATACTCTCTTTACATGCAGACATCCACTACTACTGTCAGTGTTGTGGTCACAGATGTGAACGACAATGACCCGACTTTTGACCTCACCTTGCCTAGGAATTTGACTGTACAGGAGGAGAGGGCCAATTTGTCTGTGGGTCAAGTTCGGGTGAGTATCTCCATGGCATAGCGCATACGCTCGTTGCATTATTGGATATTTAGCTTCAGATCAGTGCACTAGCTAGGTTTTTTTCCATGCATATTTTATCTGAAACATTATCTGAAATCTATTAGAGCTTCTTAAATAATACTTCTGGTGCATTTATTATTTCCCAATTAAGCCTTAGTAAATTAAAAATCATTATTCACCTTAAAGACTGTCCATGATGACTAGCTCTGTTCCACCCCATCAAGCAGGGAGGACTTTTAATTACTGCCAGAGATTAATCATGCTTTGGTTGGTTAGAGCTATAATCAATAGAAGAAGCATAACGCTTATCATTTTCGATGCTGTGTCTTCATTTGTTTTGACAGCAAGCTAATTTCTTCATGTTGTTTTTAAATATAATTTGTTTCATGTATGTGTATTAAAACTGTAACAGGGTCTAAATCATCTATTTTAGGCAGAATTTGGAAATGATTTCAAAAGTAGTTTGGGTATTATTATTGGGTTTTATGTATGGGTATATGCATGCATGGATTCAGGTCAGCTGATTGACTTGGCCACTGCAGAACATTCCATTTCTTTGCCTTAAGTCTTGGGTTGCTTTCAAAGTATGCTTTGGGTCATCGTCCATCTGCACTGTGAAGCAGCGTTTAATGAGTTTTGAAGCAATTGGCTGAATCTGACAGCAGACAGTATATCCCTGTACACTTCAGAATTCACCCTGCTGCTTTTGTCAGTAGTCACATCATCAGTAAATACAAGGGAATCAGTTCTGCTGACAGCCATACATGCCCAGATGAGGTGGTATGCTTTGACTCATTCTCTTCACATCATTCTGCTACAAGCTGATCTTAAGCCTAGTTCGCACTACACAATTTTAAGCTCGATTTGCAAGTCGCCGAGCTCGCTGTCAAAAACCCTTTGATCGGAGGTAACTTGGCGAACAATCGGCAGTCGATCGTTATGTGTGAACTACTCAACAACGCATCGCAGAGGCTCGCCGACACATTGCCAAGGTATCGGCGACACCACACAGATATTTGGCTTGCTAAATATCTGGAGCTGTCGTTCGACTTCACATCCTGTGGTATGAAAAGTGTCGACACTGGCAGTGATTGTGGTGGTGAGCTACAGCCACTGAGAGAGCAAGGCTTGGGGTAAGGTCACCGTGAGGAAGGGAAACCCGCAAAACCTTTTTACTCATCTCCAATTCTCTCTGTAGCACACACAGTCCCTTCTGCCCGCATGTGCTAATCCATTCTTCCACCCACTTACTTTGTCTTTTCCTTTTTGGGGTTTCTTCAGCACAAATAATCGCGCAAACAGGTCACACTGCTTGTTTCTTTCCTACGTCCATCTTCTACGTCCATCTTCTTTTCCTACGTCCAACTCCTGTTTCGCGCCATATATCCGTGTCATGTCTCACGTGTGTTTTCGTTACGAAACGTAGTTTGGACACCAGATAGTGTCATCGGGTGACAGAGTCGTTGTCAAATAGTGCAGTGTGTGACCCCCCTGTCGCAGAGCAATCACGTAGTGTGAACACCACAATGACTTCATGACTCCTGATTACAAGAGAGCAAGTCATGTAGTGTGAACAGCACAGCGATCTGCCGACGCTGGTAGTGTGAACTTGGCTTAGTCTCATCTGTCCACAGACTGTTATTCTAGAACTCTGAGGGCTTTTATAGATGCTTTTAGGCAAACTCTAATCTGGCCTTCCTGGTTTTAAAGCTTACCAATGGTTTACATATTGTGGTAAACCCTCTGTATTTGGGGGGCAGTGGTGGCTTGGGTTACTGATCGGAAGGTCGGGGGTTCAAGCCCCAGCACTGCCAAGCTGCCACTGTTGGGCCCTTGAGCAAGGCCCTTAACCCTCTCTGCTCCAGGGGCGCTGTATCATGGCTGACCCTGCGCTCTGACCCCAACTTCCTAACATGCTGGGGTATGCGAAGAAAAGAATTTCACTGTGCTGTAATGTATATGTGATCAATAAAGACTCATTATCATTATCATTATTTACCTTGCTTAAGTTCTCTCTTGATTGTTGGCTTTGAAACAGATATGGTTACCTCTTGGAAGGTGTTCTTGATCTGTCTTGATCTGGGGATTTTCTTCACCAGGGAAAAAAATTCTTCTTTCATTCACTATTGTTGTTATGCATGATCTTCTGGGCATTTTGGCATTCCTGAGCTGACCTTTGGGTTTTTCAGCCTAATGATGGCTTGCTTCACCGGCAGTGACAGCTCTTTGGACTTCATATTGAGAGTTAACAGCGACAGATTTCAATTGCAAATGAAACCTGAAATCAACTCCAGACCTTTTATCTACTTATGTATTTATTTATTTGTTTGTGTTTGCTTGTTTTTGCTAGTGACAGTTGACATTCTGGAAAGCTTGCCAATATTATTATACTAAATGATTTACAAGCTTGCACTGCTCCTGTCAGTGTGTCTGATTAGGAGAGGAAAAAAAAAATGGCTTATTATGTCATCACTGTCAAAGTGGCACTGGACATTTCTTCAGCTTTTCTAGGTTCCCAGTATTACATCTTCTCTAGAAATCACTCCAGTGTTACATATTACTAACTCCCACTCTCTGTCACATAAACTCACCGAAATACGCATCCCTGTGGGTTATAAACTCAGCTGGGTTGCTCTCTATTTGCAGCACATACGATACATGCAGCCTCTCCATCCCTGTTAGGGTGTATCTGGAATTTGATAGCAGTATGAATGGTGTGAGATTAAAGGCTTTTGTGTATGAGAGGTGTAATTTGCTAGAAATACAGCACAAGTTATATTTTAAACGAAATTGGAAGGCTGTTATTATTCAGTAATGGTGGAAGTACTGGTTTCTAACACACATTACTCTGTATTACTCTGTATATTCTATATGGTTTCATTACATATTGAGATCTTTCACAATGACCATAATGGAAATTGCAACTATTTGGTGCTTTTAAGCTTAGGACATGATTGTGCTACACATTTGTTGCCTGTTTGTTTATCCTTCTCTTCACATATTAATTTACTGAGTTAATTATTGAAGACCGCATCTGCTTGGGGAGCATGCTGTCACTACACACATTAGCAGGATATTTAAAACCCATTTCCCTTCGGCTGTGAAATGCTTTAATTTATCATGGCTTCTGATGTTCTTTTAATTTCACTGCTTATTCATTTTGCTTATTTTAATGGCACTTCCCTTCCTTTCCTGATTCTCTTTCTCCTACCCTGCTGGATTAGTGTCAGGACTGTGTCTTTCATACTGTCTATCATAGCGTATCTGATTTCTTATGTCAAATGAAAATTATTTAAAAATGGAGCATTTTGCGACTCTGCTATACAAATCAATGAGTCTGTATGTCTATCTATCTATCTATCTATCTATCTATCTATCTATCTATCTATCTCAGTCAATGTCTGGCTGTTTACCTGACTATCTCGGTCTGTTGGCCTGCCTATCTGCTCATCTGTCCATTCATCCACCCTTGATACGCAGATGCATCACTGGTTTTGCTATACACTAATTAAAATAGGTCTCTCTCTGCCTCTCTCTCTCTCTCTCTCTCTCTCTCTCTCTTTCTCTCTCTCTCTTTCTCTCTCAGTCTGTCCCTCTCTATATATATCACACACACCATATTTTTGCTCTCCTACAGTTTTCCACCTGTCTATATATTTTGTTAGGAGGAATTAGCAGCAGCACTTCTGAACCTATTAGATCTGTTTGCTTACACTGGGTTTTTATGTACACATTACACAGGGTATGCCCGTCACATTCTAACAATTACAGATTTGTAAAATAAATACTTTCCTCCTCCAAACAGATTAAATAGTCTCATACTATACTCTCATACTCTTTTTTTTTTTTTTTTTTTTTTTTTTGTCTTCCTGTTGCTCGTTCTAAACTGCTGTTAGACTTCATGGTGAAGTTTTCTGCTATATGAAGTTCTGAAAATGACAGGGTTTCCTGAACTGTAATACACTTTTTTTTTCAACCTGAAACAAAATTTTTTTAAGTTACCTTCAAAAGTTAAAAGGGAGGCAATGTTAGAAAGTAAATAAAATAATTTTCCCATCATTAAGTTATTTGTGTTTTTGTAAAAAGTAGAGTTGTCAAAGTGTGTTAGTTTGCCAGAAATTATCCACAGCAACATATCACACATACAGTGCTGTGAAAAAGTTTTCTTCTGTTTTTGTGTATATCTCATAATAAATTGTTTCAGAAATTAAAACAAAATCTAAGATAAAACAAAGACAACCTGAGTAAACACAAAATAAAGTTTTTAAATGATAATATTATTTATTGAAGCAAAAAAGTTACCCAATACCAGCTGGGCCTGTGGGAATATGTAGTTACTAAGTTACTTAGTTACTAATTACCCAAATCTATGAAACTGCATTCATAATGGGGTTCCGCTGGACTAGACAGAACCAGGCCTGATTACTGTAAACCCTGTTCAATCAAATCAACACTTAAATAAAACTTTTTCAACAGCATGAAGTTGGTTAGACGGTCTTACCCAGTAACACACTATGCTGAAATTGAAAGAAAGTCCAGAAATAATGAGGAAGAAAGTAATTGAAATACATCAGTCTGGGGAGGGTTAACGCTATTTCAAAGGCTCTGGGACTCCAAAGAACCACCGTGAGAGCCATTATCTACAAATGGAAAAACTCAGCACAGTAGTGAACCTTCCCAGAAGTGGCCGACCTTCCAAAATTCCTCCTAGAGCACAGCAATGACTCATCCAGGAAGTCACAAAAGACCCAAGGAACATCAAACGACCTACAGGCCTCTCTTGCATCAATAAAGGTCACTGTTCATGACTCCACTATCAGAAAGACACTGAGCAAAACTGGCATCCATGGAAGAGTGGTGAGGTGAAAACCACTGCTAACCCAGAAGAACATTAAGGCTCATCTGAATTTTGGCTAAACACACCTTAATGATCCTCAAACCTTTATGGGAGAATGTTCTGTGGATTGATGAGTCGAAAGTGGAACTGTTTGGAAGACAGGGGTCCTGTAACATCTGGCGTAAACCAAACACCAAATTCCACAAAAAGAACATCATATCTATGGTCAAGTATGGTGGTGGAAGTGTGATGATGTGGGGATGCTTTGCTGCTTCAGGGTCTGGGCAACTTGCAGTAGTTAAGGGAAACATGAATTCTGCTCTCTACCAGAAAATCCTAAAGAAGAATGGCTGGCCTTCATTCCGTTGAAACTCAAGCACCACTGGATTATGCAGCAAGGTGGCATAACCACATTTTAAGTTTAAGGGGGCAATTAGTTTTTCACATTGGTGATAGGTGTTGGATAACTTTTTTTGCTTCAATTAACATAAATAAATAACTAAAAACTGTATTGTGTGTTTACTCAAATTGCCTTTGTTTTATGTTGTATTTCATTTGAAGATCTAAAACTATTTCGTATGAGATACTGTACACAAGAACAGAAGAAATCAGGATGGTACATAATGTGTGAGGGGAATAAGTATTCAGACACTTTTGTTTTTGTTATTTATTATACTTCCTGTTCATATATCCACTTAAAATCTATAAACACAATGTATTTTGATTTTGTACTTATAAATATGAACAAAAAAAATGTATTTAGAAGTATAAACAAAGATATGTTTAAACCACGAAATTGATAGAGGAAAAAAGTATTCAGACATCACAAATGACCAATATTAATACTTTTCTGCAAAGCTTTTATTGGCAACTACATTTTCCAGACATCTACAGTGAGCAATAATTAGCTTTTTGAAGTGTTGTGGTTCAATTTTGTCCCGTTCTTTTGGAAAATGGTATTTAATTCCCCAAGGTTATGAGGGTCCCTCTGATGGACTCGAAATGTCAACATCCTTCATAAATTATCAATGGGATTTAAGTCAGGAGATTGGTAAGGCCATGCAAGACCTTCTTGAGTTTATTTGGCTACGTGTTTGTGGTTATTGTATTATTGAAACATCAATCTTCTCCATATATTCAATTTCTTGTCCAATGAGATTAAATTCTCCATTAATATATCCTGGTACTCCATTCATGTTTCCTTCAATAGCCTGTAATGCCATAGTACCATTTGCAGAGAAACAGCCCCAAATAATGATGCTCCTACCTCCATATGTCACTTTAGGTTTTGTGCTCTTGGGATCATATGCACAACCCTTCTGTCTCCAAACATCCAGACAAGCTGAATTATTTCCAAAAAGTTTTTTTTTTTATTGAATAGATTATATTGATCAAAAGAGTTGGGATTTCTCTAAAAGCCTGTATGAATTTCTGCATCTTTCTGCTTCTTTATAAGCAGAGGAGTTTACATATGGTCTAGGAATGGAGATGACTGTGGTGCAGTATATTGCTTATTTTTCACTTCAGTTGCAGGTGGTCCTGCAACTCTTTTCAAGTGAGTGCTGGCTTCTGTCTTACATTCATCATTAATCTGAGAGTACATTGTGCAATCTTGCATGGCATACCTGTCTGGGGATAATTATTTGTGGTTCCATGTGGTTCCTTTCCACAGTGTGATCTCCTGGGAATTTCACACACAACAGGCTCTAGAGTGTACACAGAATGGTGTGAAAAGTGAGTGAGTTGAGTAAGTGACCATTCTGTGGGTGGAAATGGCTTGTTGATAAGAGAGGTCAGAGGAAAATGGCCAGATTGGTTCGAGTTGCCAGGAAGGATTACTCAAATAATCACTCTTTACAACCATGGTGAGCAGAAAAGCATCTCAGCATGCACAAAACATCGACCTTGATGTGGATGGGCTACACCAGCAGAAAACCACATTGGGTTTCACTTCTGTCAGCCAAAAACAGGAATCTGAGTAGCAATAGGTAGTTCTAACTATTTACCACGTTTCATGTCTCTAGGCAGAAGAAGACAATTACAATTGCAATAGGTTTTCAGCATTTTCGGTGCTTAGACCCCTAAATGCTAACTACATTGTTTAAAAAAAAAAAAAAAAAAAAAGTCTTAAGGTCTTTTTCAACTCAACAACAATAAAAGTTTGAAAGTGCATCTGTAGTTGAGTTTGACCAATCAAAAGTGGCCTAAAAACATGTGACAACACAATCTGTCATAAAGCAGGCAGGCTTTTATTGAGAAAAGTCAACAGAGAAGACCTGTATTATTATTATTATTATTATTATTATTATTATTATTATTATTATTATTATTTGTATTTTTCTATTCCTATCACACACACACACACACACACACACACACACACACACACATATATATATATATATATATATAGAGAGAGAGAGAGAGAGAGTCATTTTTTTTCAATTCTATTCCTATTTAATGTGTGTTTATCTGTTTTTTGTGTAATTCAGCTGTTGTAACGAGGGAATTTCCCCAGTGTGGGATCAATAAAGTTTATCTTATTTTATCTTATCTTATCTTATCTGTAGACAAGTCAGGCAGGGGTCAATCGATCAGATATACAAAGCAATGAACAGAAAACAAAATGAAAAATTTTTGAGGGCGGAAGCACATGCCAAACAAGAAATATCAAACACAGAAAACAATGCACATACAACCCCAATTCCAAAAAAGTTGGGACACTGTGTAAAATGTAAATAAAAACAGAATGCAATGATTTGCAAATCT
>JANDJT010000102.1:26544544-26567376 GCA_024331685.1 Stegophilus panzeri | reverse complement strand
CGTGTTGATATTTCTGTAAAGCTGCTTTGAGACAATGTCTATTGTAAAAAGCGCTATACAAATAAAATTTAATTGAACTGAACTGAATATTTTGTGTTTACTCAGGTTATGTTATATTTAGTTTTAATTTCTGAAACAATTTAGTATGAGATATACATAAAAACAGAAGAAATCAAATACTTATACAACACTATACCTCACAGATGACAAGAATTAACCACTGAAAACATACATTCCAATCCTAACTGTTATGAATAGTGGATTGCAATACAGCCTTTATTCATAACAGAATAAATTACCCTCTGATTAAAGTGCCTTGTGTTGCAACGCATTTTTCCATGTGACAACAAAGGTACTTTGATTAGTTATGTACATACATGGCTACTGAAGTAATCTTTGCAGCAACAAAGAGAATATTCATGATGTCATAGAACAATAAGCAACATTATCATTAATAATACACAGAAAATAATTAGATAATACACAGATAAAATATGTGGGAAAACCCAAGTAGACAGTGCAAAAAAAAAACTGATGTGCTCATAAAAAGACTGAGAACAGTGCAGTAGTAGAAAATATAACAGTAGATGAACAATGTCACTACTGAATAGCAGTGATGAGTTTGACCCCAAACATGGCCTCCCACTGGTCCTTGATCCAGTTCACTAAACCTTGGATCTCCTTCACAGCCTCAGCCCTTAAAGGCCATGTTTTCTCCTCTTTGGCCAGCTGCCACACAGACAGACAGACAGACAGACAGACAGACAGACAGACAGAGAGAGAGAGAGAGAGAGAGAGAGAGAGAGAGAGAGAGAGAGAGAGGGAGGGAGAAATGTGAGGTGAGCAAGCAAAGAATGGATAAATGGTATTCATTATCTTGTTAGACATATCTGTATGACAGAATGGGAGGGGAAGGGCAGTACACTAGTATTCTGAATCTGTAAACGTGTCTCAATCGGATTATATAATGTGCAGTCAGGTTAGGAAATACATATTAAAATACACATACACACCTCATCATAAAGCTGAATGTCCAGACAGCATGGATCAGCTGAGAACAGAAGGATAGAGCTGACATAGCTGATAGGTTGCATTTCGAGAACGGTGACCTGCCCGCTGGTGGTCTGTGCCTCCTCATTGGCTGTGAGACTGGAGAAGCTCTTACTCCATTGGTGATCTTCATCAAGGAGGTAAAGTGTTTCTTGAGTGGCCAGAACAGTCACTGAAGTCAAAGAGTCACCTGGGAGAAAGAAATACAAAAGCAGACTGACAATCAAACACAGAATTCTTTATATACGAGTACATTATAAAATAGTCCTCCATTATAAGTAACAAAGTACATAGCCATTCTAAAACAGTCAAAAGATGCAACCATTCCTTTCCAAAGGTTTTTAAAAGGACTTAGACCTGGGCTCTGACTGGGCCAATCCAAAACTACTTCTATTGGAGTCACTGCTTTATTGAAATGGTGGTGTGCTTTGGGTCATTATCGTGCTGCAAGATGAGGCCTGCATGTTTGCCAGAATAGATTGTCTTCTAGGGGCCTACATGTTTGCCAAAATAGATTGGTATTTGGAACTATCCACGATTCAGAAAAAAATGTTTCACTGTGGGCATTGGGTGATAGGTTGTCTTGTTTTTGCACATATCTTTTAGATTTATGACCAAATCTCTTCAGACCACAACATATTTTAGACTTGGATAGACTGATAAGATTATACTATAGATAGATACATAGAGTGCCAATACTTGTAGAGTTGAATAGATGGATAGATAAAGAGAGAGAGAGAAAGACTACAGGTACCCTGACAGAGTGTGAGGGAAAGAAGAGGAACTTCAGGCCTTGTGCACGCAGGTGTGTGTGAGTTTTGACAGTTGGAATTTGAAATCTTGAACATTCCGAGCCAGGGTCTGAACATTCAATCAATGTACAGTTGCAATCAAAATTATTCAACCCCCATTGCAAATCAAGTTTATTTACAGACTTTCAGCAGTTTGCAATGAACAAATCAAACAAAAGCTATTGAAATAGTTCAACACAACGAATGTATGATGAAGAGTCGGGAGAAGCCAGGTTGTAAGGATGCACACCTGGCACTGCTTTGGCTAATCAGTGAGAGAGAGAGAGAGAGAGAGAGAGAGAGAGAGAGAGAGAGCGCGAGAGAGCGATGCACGTGCACTTTGTGTTTGATTTCTGTTTGTGTGTTTTATGTTATATTTGAATTTCATTTACTATTATACTATATGTTCAGCCGATTCCTGCCATCTGAGAAGTAGATGACAGCACGAGTTTTTTCAGTTCCCGCCTCCTCCTTGCCCGAATTTAAACTTTATTACAGAATGCTTCCAGTGGTTGCCCCAAATCCAACTGAAATTGCAACATATAATGACAACTCCAGTTTCAAAATTATTCAACCCCCTGAATAGAATCCCTCACAACAGCACAAATACGCAAGCACACCTGTAAGTATGCAACTATAAGTGAATGGTATTTGAGTTATTTCAACATTCTGCTACAGGAATACAGGAGTCCAAACAATTTAGAAAAATAGAGCCTGACTAGTGTGATCAGCCTGAAGGACTGTACTGTTTGGTGGAAGTAGTTTGAAAGCTCAAGGAGTTACAACAGTCAGAAATTTTTCATGCAAGTCAATGGACATTTTGAGCTTCCATAATGGGAATTCCGTAATACTGATCACTTAGACAAGTCATAGTAACTTGAGGCAGAACAGGCTGAAGGTCTGTGCAGAGTTTGGTGCATGTAGCTTGAAATCTCTGGGAGAAGTAGCAATTTAATTTTGGGGTCTCAGAATAATAACTAGACCGGTACATTTCCTGAAGAAAATGTGAGTACTCAATACTTTTGAGAGCCGGACGCGCAGGGCGCCAATACTTCTGAAAGCCGGATGCGTAGGGCGCCAATACTTTTGAAAGCCGACAGCGCAGGGTGCCACTACTTATGAGAGCCGGACAGAAGGGCGCCAATACTTTTGAGAGCCAGAGAGATAGGGCGCCGATACTGTTTGAGATGGCCTTGCAGTGCGCCATTACTTTTTAGAGCCGACCGTGAAGGGTGCCAATATTTTTGAGAGCTGGCCAGATAGGGCCTTAATACTTTTCAGAGCTGGCCAGATAGGGTGCCAATACTTTTGAGAGCTGGACATCAATACATTTTAGAGATGGACGTGTATGGAGGCAATACTTTTAGAGCTGGCTGTTTAGAGCGCCAATACTTTTGCAACTCAATGCAAGTCTATGGGAAATTTTCCGACTTTGAGCTTCCGTAGCAGGAATTCCAGCAATCTGATCGCTTATAAAAGTCATAGCACACCTGTCCTCAATAAGCCGATCGATTTGACACCTCATTCATGAGTCTATGACAAACGGTGCGGGACGCTTCTGTTTCGGCATGATCACCATTGAATTCGTCCGCATATTAATTGAGAACAGTTTGGTTTATCAAAAAGCTTTTGACTCTTACGAATTTCACCAAAATCGGATGAATGATCTAGGACACTTTCGAAAAGGAAAGTTTTTCAAAAAATTCAAAATGGAGGACAGGAATTTTAGCCTACCATGGCATGATTGGTAACACTGTTCTCTGCTTGGCCTACGAAATCTGTGAAGAAAAAGCAGTCAAAAGCTTCCAAAATTTCCAGTAACTGTTGATAAGTCCAGGAAGAATTGGAAGAATTTTAGCCCATTTCTCAGTACAGAACAGCTTCAACTCTGGGAAGTTGGTAGGTTTCCTCACATGAACTGCTTGCTTCAGGTCCTTCCACAACATTTCTATTGGATTAAGGTCAGGACTTTGACTTGGCCATTCCAAAACATTAACCTTAGTCTTCTTTAACCATTCTTTGGTAGAACGACGTGTGTGTTTAGGGTCGTTGTCTTGCTGCATGACCCACTTTCTCTTGAGGTTCAGATCACAGACAGATGTCCTGATGTTTTCCTTTAGAAATTGCTGGTATAATTCAGAATTCATTGTTCCATCAATGATGGCAAGTCGTCCTGGTCCAGATGAAGCAAAACAATAATACTGCCACCACCATGTTTCACAGATGGGATAAGGTTCTTATGCTGGAATGCAGTGTTTTCCTTTATCCAAACATAACACTTCTCATTTAACCAAAAATTCTATTTTGGTCTCATCCATCCACAAAACTTTTTTTCAATAGCCTTCTGGCTTGTCCACGTGATTTTTACCAAACTGCAGACAGGCAGCAATGTTTTTTTTTGGAGAGCTGTGGTTTTCTCCTTGCAACCCTGCCATGCACACCATTGTTGTTCAGTGTTCTCCTGATGATGGACTCATGAACATTAACATTAGCCAATGTGAGAGAGGCCTTACATGGGAAGTTACCCTGAGTTCCTTTGTGACCTTGTGGACTATTACACGTCTTGCTCTTGGATTAATCTTTGTTGGTCGACCACTCCGGGGGAGGGTAACAATGGACTTGAATTTCCTCCATTTGTACATGGACTGAAATTTCCTCCATTTGTACATGGACTGCTTAAAGATCTTATTTTTCATTTAGTACTGCCCTTCAGAAGCTAAATAAGGTATTTACATGTCTCCCAGAAGAGAAAATAACAATTTACACCAATCATCCTGTTCAAAAGTTTACACCCCCTGGCACTTAATGTATCGTGTTGCCTTCTTGAGCATCGGTGAATGTTGCACCTTTTGTAATAGTTGTGTACGAGTCCCTCAGTTGTCCTCAGTGTGATCTCACCATCATATAGTCACTGTTGGAAAGGGGTCAAATATGCAGAAGATGCTGGAACAGCATAGAATGTGCAGGACCTGGAGGATTTTTTTGAAGAACAGTGGGCAGTTTGACTGCTAAGGACAAATGAACAACTATCACAACACAAAGAATCAGTCTTGGATCATCCAGATAATGACACACAGTATTAAGAATCAAAGGTATGTCAACGTTTGAACGGGGTCATTTTTATAAATTCCGCTATTATCTTGTCTTGTGGACTATATGTAAACATATGTTATGTGAAATAGCCTATTCAGGACAGTACTAAATAAAAAATAACAGTGTTAAAAGTATTAAGATTTTGCAGATTCTGCAAGGGGTGTGTAAACTTTTGGGCACAGCTTAATTAAGCTAACTAAAAATATTTTGTCTAATTAAGTTTAGGGAAAAACAACCATTAATGTTGTTAGATTATGACCCTAGATATGATTTTAAAGAGGGTGTTCACACTTATGCAACCAGGTGAATACATTTTTTTCATAAAGCTTTTCTATTCGTTTTTTCACTTCAATTTTGTTGGTTGATGTATCAAATTAAAACTGGAAAGAAAGAAAAAAGAAAAAAAAAAAAGAGATCCGACATGATTTATCTTTGTGCCATTTATCCCCCCCAAAAAAGAGCTCCACAACTTAACCTGGATATTTTAACAGGGGTGTGTAGACTTTTTAAACCCTCTGTACATACTTGGTTATTTGCAATGCCAGTCAGATTATCTCTATGTGTAAATAGGCGGTTCTTGGATACAGTTATTAACAAAACCTATCAGACAATGAAGCTAGACATCTGGCTTGTGGGACTAGTGTGGGCATGGACAGGAAACCAGGAGAAACCACCCTGCACATCCTGATATCCTGCACTGTTATGGCAGCTCTTGAATGATGTTGGATGGGATGGGATGGGATGAGCAACCACATAAACAGTGAAACAAACCAAACATTCTTGCTACGTTGTACAATAAAAATGTTGTAAATGAGTAAATATATAAAGGGGACCTTTCAAATTTTATTTACAGTAAAACCCTACAGTAGATTGAGTAAAAAGAACGGAAAAAATTAATAAAATGGTATCATTCTAACTACTTAGCTAGCAAAAACATACTCTTAGGAACTTCTTGTTCAAAATATAGTATATTCTTTTTAAAACATATGTGCTACAATTGTTGACAGCCTTTAAAACAATTTTTGGCTTTGACCAAATATGAAGTTGCACGCACACGCACTTCTGTCTTCCTTTTACTTCCTTTTCTGGTTGAGTGTATATTGTGTGCATGTTTTCTGCTGCTTCTCACCATTTGTTCACCTTTTTATTTTTTCTTCTATTTCTATATTTGAGGACTTGTATATTTTCTGCTTATAATAATAATAATAATAATAATAATAATAATAATACATCATTATTATTATTATTATTATTATTATTATTATTATTATTATTCAGGGGCAAGCACTATAGGCCACTCAAGTGCTCTAGTGCCTCCGGTATGTCCATCATTTGGACATATGCCTACAATAATAACTCCACAATGTAATGTTTATTCCATGTTCCTCTGATTCCTAACAGAGAGGGTTAAGGGCCTTGATCAAGGGCCCAACAGTGGCAGCTTGGCAGTTTAGAGGGGTGAACCCCAGACTGTCTGATCGGTAACCTAGCACCTAGTTCTTGGCGGACAGGTTGGTTTCTCTAAGGGGGTTGGTTGTCTTCATGTCTACATGTTAGGAGTGCTGATGATTGTCTCTGAAGCCAGTATATTGAGCTTCCTCCTCAGACCTTCTCTGTTTGTATGCGGCTCAGCTGGTCTTTATACTGTTGAGGGCTCTGGAGAGTAGCAGCTCTTTCAGTTCCACTTCAGCTCCACTTCCTGTAATGACAGGTTGTGTTCCAGCTGGGACACTGTACACTCCAGCTGCCTGATCTGTAGTGTGTAATTTGGTAAGTGTTGATCTTCCTCTTCAGAGCCCTCCTCCATGACTTGGTCAAGGTTTCACCCCTCTTTACCAAGTGCTTTGCCAACCACTCTAGAGCCAGTCCTCCTGCTGATAATGGCTCTTCTGTCAGAGGTGTTAATGTCCTCCATCACACTGTGTGCTGAGGCTAGCTTCCCTGCCTTTGGTAATGTGATGAAGCAGTCATGATACATTTACAGTCAGAATAACCAATATCAAGCTCCTTTCTATCTAATCATAGCAATCTCCCACTACGAAGGCCGTGTTTTTCTGGTGGCTGTAGTAGGTCCAGAGAGATTGTGCCAAGTATTGTTGTGGTTTGTGTATAATTTATGACTAATGATGGTCACCTTGTCTTCTGCTCGAGTCCAATCTTCTGTGAGGGTTTTTGGATGATCCATAGCTTGCTTAAGCTTAAATGTTTTCTTTGCCTGTGCACTTCAGTTCTTTTGAGTGTTTTCTGTAGCCATATTTACACTGCTTTCAAGGTTGGACTGCTAGGTAAAATTAGTGCAGGAGTGTTTTGGCAATTAACAGGAAGTTCTAACCTCAGCAATCTATTACAGTTAAATGCAGAGAAGTTGATTTTATGAAGTTTTGGGTCCTTCAAATCCTTTCCCCGTCCTTTGCTTTGGTGTGTCTTCACTTTTGATAAATTAAAGTTTGCCAGAGTGTAATATGAGTACACGCTTACCTGGTAAATGCTTACAAACTACAATAAATATCCTCTAACTGCTAAATACCCCAACTGCCAAAATAAATACCCTCTTGCTTGCTAAATGCCCCCAACCGCTAAAATAAAAACACACACTGCTAAATACCCCAACCCCTAAAATAAAAAAAATAAAAACACACACTGCTAAATACCCCTAAATCCATAAATACCCCATGACAGCTAAAAACCCCCAACCCCCGAAATAAATACCCTCTTGATTGCTAAATGCCCCAACCCCTAAAATAAAAAATAAAAAACTCATTGCTATATGCCCCAAACCCATTAGAAATATCCCTTCACTCTTAATACCCCCAAAGCAAAATCCCTCCTCCCTGCTAAAATCCCCCAAACCCAAACATAAATACCCACACACTGTTAAATGCACCAATCCCAAAAATACACCCCACAAATGTTCCAAACACAAAAATAAATAGCCCCATGACTAATAAATGCCCCCAAACCCATATATACCACCCTGATTTCTGAATGCTCCTAAATCCAATAATGAATACTTCCTGACTGCTAAATTTCCCCAATCCCCAAAATAATGTGTGTGTGTGTGGACACGAAAAGTCCCCTTTCATTATGAAGTAAAATTAAACATTGAACCCATGTCATAACATTTAATAGATAGGTCTTTACTTTTAGCCCTCCATCAGTTTCTTAACACTGTACATAGTACATTAGGTAATAATACATAGGCTTCATAGTTTCTCAGGTGTAATCCTTCTGGGTCCAAAGAACTTAGAACAAAGTCAAAATGAACCACAAAAACATTCTCCAAAAAGGTAATAATTCATAAATTTCCTAAACTGTAACCTGACTACTTGGGCCTACCTTCTATAAAAACATTTCTCTAGGTTCTGTATAGCCAACAGAAAGAAGGCTGTGGCCCGTAAAATGGGTGGGGGACCACCAGCACCTTCACTCACTCCAGATGAGGAACAAGCACTGTCCCTTAATCAAGGCGACCCGTGGTCGATGGGATTCCAGGGGGCAGTTCATCAGTCACCTACCTCCCATCATATAAGTGGCCTAGTAAAATGTAAGTGTAACATATTAGTACTAATGATTTTTTTTTTTTTTTTTTAAGTTTCCAATGATATATCTTTAAACACTCAAGATGACTATAAACACTGCCACCATTTGAAAAAGGCAATTTTTCACTTGTGTATTATGTATGCTTATTTTATTTTACTGCATATGGTGTGTACAATCTTAATTGTAGTGCCCCTACTAGATCAAATGGAGTTAAAACGGCCAGGCTTGAAACAGAA
Source organism: Stegophilus panzeri (assembly GCA_024331685.1). Taxonomy (NCBI): domain Eukaryota; kingdom Metazoa; phylum Chordata; class Actinopteri; order Siluriformes; family Trichomycteridae; genus Stegophilus; species Stegophilus panzeri. Next base: position 26,558,666 of record JANDJT010000102.1, on the reverse strand, counting down.
TTGCTGGAGCACTTGCTAAAGGTGAGCAAAGTATTGTATTTGCCTAGTGATGATTATTTTGTCATTTATTGTTGAATGGTAAAGCAATGGTAAAGGGGGGGGTGGGGGGTAGTTGTCATCAGCCATGTTTGTAGTCCATGGTACGTTCTGGGAAATGGAGTTGCTGCTTTGCGGAGATAGGACAGAACACCCCAGGTAAATCCAATTTGTAAGTGACTTCATTGATTTGTTTTATGATATTGAAAGGTTCAATGTATTTTTTACTTTTTCAATGTATTTTTAAACTTATACTTCCGGTTAGTAAAAAAAACACTAGTGTTCCATTTTAGATGATATTACGTTTTTAAAATTCACACACTAGATGGTAGAGTACACACATATACATGTGTATATATGAGATCCAAGATGGCGGCATGGCAGTAGCACACAGCCGCCTCTCCAGATCCAAGTGGTGCTATTTTTGCTATTTTTGTCTTGTAGCCCGTCTTTTTACAGCACATGGACATCAGAGAAACCAGTGTTTATGTTTACCATCACTAGACACTGCTAAAATATAGAAATCATGCAACAACCAACCTGCATGATGATCTGCTGGAGAAGCTACGCAATCTTGGCTTGCTGCGGAGACCAGGTCTCCAGTCCTTGGCGTCACCTGATGCCGGTGGCTGGGGGAGGGGACGTCAAAAGCGGTGTGCGAGGAAGCGGAAGCATGGGAATAGGGCGGGGGTCCATGCTAGGCTAAAAGCAAACCCTAACCGGCCAACTTTCCCGTCCATGCTGCTCTCCAACGTCTGCTCCCTGGACAGTAAACTGTATTACATCGGACTCCAGCAGGCAATGCGGCGTGAGTTTAGAAAGTGCTGTGTCTTTGTTTTCACTGAGATGGGGGTCAGCGACCGAGTACTGGACGCCGCCATTCATCTAGATGAGCTCACCTTGTTTCGTGCAGAAAGAAATGCAGCTCTGTGTGGTAAGGCTTGCGTGGTGGCTTGTATGTTTACATCAACACGGAATGGTGCAAGAACTCTGTGCTAGATTCAAGTTACTGCTCATCGCTGGTGGACTTTGTGACTGTTATATGCAGACCATTTTATTTACCACGGGAATTCACCACTATTCTGATAATCGGAGTATACATTCCCCCCAGCGCTACTGCTAAGGAGGCGCTCTGAGAACTGTATGAGGCTATTAGCAAACTGCAGAGAACACACCCCGATGGACTGTTTATTATTGCTGGAGATTTCAACCATGCGAATCTCGAGTCAGTGCTCCCTAAATTTCACTAACATGTGGACTTTGCAATGAGAGGGGCGAACACGCTGGATCTTGATTATACGAACATCCCCGGCGCGTACAGGGCAAAGCCCTGCCCCCACCTCGGCTACTCAGACCACATCTCTTTATGCTAATTCCAGCATACAGACCGCTCATCAGATTCTCCAAACCGGTCTTGAAGCAGGTGAAAACCTGGCCAGCAGGAGCCATCTCTGCTCTACAGGACTGTTTTGAGCACACTGACTGGAACATGTTCAAGGAGAATGCAACTGACAGCAATTCCACCAACATGGAGGAATACACGGCTTCAGTGACAAGCTACATCAGCAAGTGCATTGATGATGTCACCGTCTCCAAGACCATCACCTTACACTCCAATCAGAAGCTGTGGATGACTGCGGAGGTGCGAGATGACTACTGAGGACCTGAGACTCCGCCTTCAGGGCAGGTGACAAGGCTGCCCTAAGAACAGCGAGGGCAAACTGTCCCAGGCCATCAGAGAGGCAAAGCGCGCACGTGCCCAGAAAATCCAGTCACTTCAAGGATAGCGGCGACACATGGCGCATGTGGCAGGGCATTCAGGCAATCAGCAACTACAGGACAACAATCACCCGCCTGTGACAGTGATGCCTCCTGTCCAGATGCGCTGAACAACTTCTACACTCAGTTCGAGGCACAGAATAACGTGGCAGCGAGGAAGACCACCCCTCCTCCCAATGACCAGGTGCCGTGTCTAACCACGGCTGATTTGAGGAAAACTCTATGCAGAGTCAACCCACGGAAGGCTGCTGGACCAGACAACATTCCTGGCAGAGTGCTCAGAGGATGTGCAGATCAGCTAGCAAATGTTTTCACTGACATCTTCAACATCTCCCTGAGCAGTGCCATCGTTCCAACGTGCTTCAAGGCTACCACCATCGTCCCCGTGCCGAAGAAGTCTCCAGTGTCCTGCCTCAATGACTACCATCCCATTGCACTCACATCCATCATCATGAAGTGCTTCGAGAGGCTCGTCATGAGGCACATCAAGACTCTGCTGCCCCATTCACTGGACCCACTGCAGTTCACGTATCGCACCAACTGCTCAACAGATGATGCAGTCGCCATCACCCTACATCTGGCCCTCACCCAGCTGGATTAAGGAGGACACCTACATTCGTTTGCTGTTCATAGACTTCAGTTCGCCATTCAACACAATCATTCCTCAGCACCTGACTGGAAAGCTGAACCTACTGGGCCTGAACACCCCCATCTGCAACTGGATCCTGGACTTCTTGACTGGGAGACCTCAGTCAGTCCGGATCGGGAACATCATCTCCAGCACCACCACGCTGAGCATTGGCGCCCCCCAGGGCTGTGTTCTCAGTCCACTGCTGTTCAATCTTCTGACTCACGACTGTGCAGCAATGCACGGCTCCAACCACATCATCAAGTTTGCCGATGACACAACCGTGATGGGCCTCATCAGCAAGAACGACGAGTCAGCATACAGAAAGGAGGTGCAGCAGCTAACGGACTGGTGCAGAGCCAACAACCTGTCTCTGAATGTGGACAAAACAAAAGAGATGGTTGTTGACTTCAGGTGAGCACGGAGTGACCACTCTCCGCTGAACATCAATGGCTCCTCCGTGGGAGCATCCTGAGCAGCTGCATCAATGTCTTGTTTGGAAATTGCACATCATCGGATCGCAAGACCCCCCCCCCCATATCACAGACATTTACACCTCACGCTGCATCTGCAAAGCCACCAGCATTGTGGATGACCCTACACACCCCTCACACACACACTCTTCACCCTCCTGCCGTCTGGCAAAAAGTACCAAAGCATTCAGGCCCTCACAACCAGACTGTGTAACAGCTTCTTCCCCCAAGCAAGCAATCAGACTCCTCAATACTCAGAGACTGGACTGATATACAGGAGTTCGTCCGTCGATTTTGACGAAGACCGAAGTTTCCATTTCCGCCACCATTATGGAGAACACAAACTGGGACTCGACTTGTGCGTGAATTGGATTATAGTGAGGAAGACTTGCACAGCATCGGCCTCACTCTCACCTCCAGGTGACCACCATGATCCAGTGGCAAAATTGAGTCAAGACAACTGAAGATGGCCGAACTGATACACACACACACACACACACACACACACACACACACACTCACTCACTCACACTCTCTGAACTGAACACCATCCCACTCCCACTGAAATATTTGCACATTCCTGCATTGACACTGTTGCATTTTTTTGCTGCTACTGTATTATACAAAATATAGTATCTAATTTATTGTCACTATATACACTTTATATACACTTTACCTGGCTGCTACCACAATAACTGCTATGTCCATGTTTGGTATAAGCTAATCTGCTGAATACTAAGTCATAGCAGGTTATGTTTACATTTATACCATTTTTAAATTATACTGTTACTCCTTGGCACCTATCTTCTGCACTACCTGTTATATCAGACACTTCCACACTAAAACTGTGTACTGTTCGGCACTAAATAGTTTCGTTCCGCAGGGGATAACTTCTTGGAAAAGAATGCAACTGGATGAAGCTTGGGCTCCTCTCCAAATCTCTGTGACAGGATGGCTCCTACTCCAGTCTCCGAGGCATCCACCTCTACGATGACTGGTTTGGAGGGATCTGGGTGCTTGAGAATGGGAGCTGTAGTGATCAGTGTACCAGCTGAAGCAGGGGATGTAGAGGGTCTGATGTACCCATTTTGGAGAACCTCCTGAATATACTCCTCCATGGCTTGTTGCTCTGCCACTGAGAGAGGATACACCCTTCCCCAAGGTGGAATGGTTCCAGGAAGGACTCTCCAGGAAGGATGGACTCTCCCTTTGGAAGCTGGGAACCCCCACTCTCCCCAATGTCAGAGCGAGCCTTGAGTGGGCACTGCTGGATGAGATGAGTATTCTGTCCACAGTAGAAACATCAAAACTCTCGTCATCTCTCCGTTACCTCTTCGGTGAGTTGCATGCATGCCCTAGCTGCATAGGTTCAGAGGTGGTGCACGGTGCAGTGGGAGCTCCCTCGCTCCGGAATTTGCAATGGCTCTGAAGCAGGTGATCGACACGAATGGACAAGTCTATGAGTGAACTGAGGGCGAGTTGCTCATCAAGGCAGGCTAGTTCCGTAAACACTTCTGGGTTTAATCCATTTCGACACACGGCTTTCAGCACGGGTTCATTCCATTCACTCCTCACAGCACTGGTCTGAAATTCCAAGGCATATTCTGCTATGCGGCGGGGACCTTGAGAGATGGTCAGGAGCTCCTCTCCTGGTTGTTTGCCCTCGAGGGAATGATCAAAGACATATCGAAACAACCCCGTGAACTGTTCATAGGAGGAGATGGGCTCGCCGCCTCGCTCCCATACAGCTGTTGCCCAGGTGAGAGCTTTGTCAGTTAGCAGTTCCATGAAGTGGGTTATCTTACATACCTCCCACATGCCGGTGTAAGCTGGTGAAGAACAATGAGAATTGCAGGATAAAACCCTTGCATTACGCCAGATCACCTGCATACTTCTCTGGCACTGATATCGGAGGAAATGGGCTGCAAGTCTGCATGACTGCCAACGTGCTCTGGGAAAGACAATTGACCTGTTCGACCAGATAGGTGAGCTGTTGGTGGTGTTCTCCCATGAGCTGTCCGTGGGTGTCGACGGCTTGTCACCAGTCCAGTGTACCTGCTGCGTCCATGTTACGGCAGAGTATTCCATCACGTAATGGAGGCACAGACAGAAGCAAGTGCAGGTATGGCAGTTTAGTAAAATAAGTCCAAAGGATCACTCAGCAATCAAGGTACATAGGCAGGCAAGGGACAATCGATCAGGCAAACAGTCTAGTCAAAATAAAGTCAAAACCAGAATAAACAAACACTGTATCAAGGCTTGGTAACGACAGAGACAAAAGGCATCCGAGCGTATACTTCACAACTAGATGAGTGAATGAGAGCCTTTTAAAAGGAGTAGTGTGTGTGTATGTAATTGGAATCAGGTGTCTCTAATTAAAACTCTGGGGATGGGATCAGGCCATGTTTGTAGTCTGTGCTGTGTTCTGGAAAATGGAGTGGCTGCTTTGCGGAGATATGACAGTATGAATGGTCCTAAACACAGCTGACTTTCCCACATACCCTGCATCACCCACATTATATACAGAAAACTCCTTGTGGCAAAAAAATTAAGGGCAATACACAAAATGTGCTGTGTTAAGTGCTGATCCACAATGTGTCAAGTTGGCAGTGTGAAGTTTCAAAAGGTTTATTAAATAAATTAACAATTCTCATGAAAACCAGTAACACTCCAGCAAATATTCATCTGGATATTCTTCTAAAGGACATGGTATGCTCTGTCAGCTCTCTGAAACAAACTAATCCTGAAACTAAACCTGCTCCAGACTAAATTATGTTCAGAGAGTAATGCTATGGCTACTTAGATACCATAAAAGTTACCACTGTTTTTGGAACCGAAAGTTGAGGTTATCTTTTAACTCTGAATAAACTTACCCAGGTAAGTGGCAGAACCTGCTTTCTGGAATTCCCCTGTTCTTAGTGAGGTCACTGTGGTACCCCATTTTCTCCACTTGTTGATGATGGCCTTCACGCTGTTCCACGGTGCATATAACATTTTGGAAATACTTTTCTACCCCTCTCCTGATCGATACCCTTCAACAATGAGCTCCCGTTTATGCTTTGTACGCTCTTTGTTGACCATGGCTTCAGCAGTTGGATGAAACCAAGACGGCGTCCTACAGAAACAGCCGATCTTTATTGGGGTTAATTAGAGTGTAGGTGACACTAGTCCCAGGTAAGTCCCCAGTGTTTCCTTTCCTTTCTGCCTCCAGACCATCAATGGGATGACTCAATAAGATAAGTTCTTTCTGCTGCTCCAAGCATGATTCACCCTTACCAGGATGATTCAGTATATGCAGCGTCTTTTTTTACATTACCAGGAAGTGTGTGGCATAATTAACAGCCATTTAATGGTTAATGGAGGAACAATAAAAGGAACACTGTTTCTCTACAATACACATATACATAAATATATATACACATTTGTGTAGCATGCAAACAAAACATCTATAACTACAATACCAATACTGCACTGCTCCAAAACTTTATAATTAAGGATGTTTTTAACATTTTCGACATCCGTGCATTCAAGCCACAAAATGGGAAAAAATATGGATGCCTCTCTGTACGTCTATTATTAGCAAACATTAGTGATATGAATGATCTCCTCAAAACAGCAAACTCTATAGTCAATGTTACAGTTTTAACAAGCAAATATGTTTGGAAATAGAAAATTACAGGAAATACTAGTATATACACAGTATAATTTATTTAAAAGTAAAGAAGTGCTACTTTGTTTACTGTTGATACTTTTAGCAGCCATGTTTATATGTTGTCATATGCTGAACTTTTATGAGTAGTAATTCTGAGCTGAGCGTGTGTTTTCTGTATTGTTTTCCAGTTGGAGGTTGGAAATTCCAGGTTATGAGATTTAGTCAATTGAAGCATTAACCCTTCATCCTCTAATTTTTTTGTGTAATCTGGTTTGTGTAATCTGGTGTCACCCAGAACAGTCTTTCAGTTCATCAGTAAAAAATTACACATACATCCCGAAAAAAGCAGATTGATTTGATCTTTTTAATTACCATCAAGTTGTCATTCGTTTTTTCTTTCCCCCCCCCCCCCCCCCCATTCTTAATGAGTTATATAATGCGATAATCCATCTTGCTTATAAACACTTTATACATTGTGACTCCAGTTAGTAACATTAAAAAGTATATAGGTCATGTGCATTTGAGAACATCTCCAGCAAATGACATGACAAATCATTAGCAAAGGGACAATGAGAACCACGTAAACATCATGATTCAAGAATACAAATTTCTACAGGACACACAAGAAACAGTAATTGCATAATTTTACACATTTAATTGCAGAGGAACACCATGTATGGCCCTATAGCAATGTATATTCTCTGTTGTCCTTCGAGTTTCCCCCTCATTCTCTTCATCAGCATAAACTTTCAGATAAAGAGAGGGAGTTAAAGGGAAGGACCTGAAGGTTTGCATCAGTTTTTTGCTTACAGTTAACTTTTAAAGTACCATTTAAGTAACTGTCTCTTTTGGGTGAGTCTTCATTTGTGGTTCTGTGGTACTGCTTGCATTGCACACTTCTATCAAACATGGTGGGAGCCACCTTAAGTTTATCATTGTAATCTTGCACCAAAACAGAAGCATTTGCCACATTGCTTTTTATGTGGTTTAATGCTTTGTCCCCTGACTTATGTGTTCCATCATCAATAATGCAGTCTCTGGGCATCTGAGGTAATGTGCAGCACTGAACTGCAGAAAGCTGCGGAGTGTGGGCTCGAGCATTTATGGCATCAGGTGGAGGTTTACATGGACTGGTTAAGTGTGATTCATCAGCTCTAGGTGGGTCCTGTGTTTGACGGTGCAATGTGTGCACATTACATCCTCTATGGTAGCAGCCATGCTTTTTGAGACAGCTAGTTCTTGTGGTTGGAGCCTGGGAACACTTGTGGAAATGGGCAGGAACACAGTGGACATGGTTCACATCATGATTCATAGTTGTGTGCAATGTATTTAGGGTGGAGAAGATGCTCTGATCTTTGGCTACATGATTGCCTGTTGAAGCAAACTGTGAAGCTGGGCATGGACACTCTTTTTCTTGCATACAGGTGTGGCGATGGGTCCAGTGTGTGCTCATTTTGTGCTGGGACAAAAAATGGTCACAGGTACAGCCATTATTATAAGAGTAATTATGCAGATATACAGAATCTGTGTTCATCATGCCATTAGGATCAGAATTTTCTTTTACACAGTCTATTTTGTTGTTCAATGGACAACAAGATGCATGTTCAGATGCACCTTCATTGGTTAGTTGAGTACATTCATTTTGGACCTCCTTTTTTTCCACATTTCTAACATTAGTTGCCAATGGCTCAAGTTCAAACTCTACCACTTGTCCCCTGGTATCTGACTGGTATTTGCTTGCCTGGCAGGGTTTTCCTTTGCAGTAGGTGGTCGAAGAGTCAGAGGCACCTGCTTTGAAAGCATGACACTTCGCAAACAAATTAGGCATAGGAATCTGTCCACAAGTGCCCTGTGGACCGATACAGCGACACATGCACTGAAAGAAGAATGTAGAAAAAGCCCAACTGATACACATGATTAGCATCAGAAATGTGCCAAGCTGGGTGTAAGCTAGTACTGTGGATGGCATCATCATTGCTCCAGCAACAAAAGTGGTGAGTGCTGCCATGGCAATGGCTGAACCCATTCTGCTCAATGAAAAAACCACCTTCCCTTCCCTATCGGGTTCTGGAGCAAGACGGTATGCTACACCATAATGAACTGCAAAGTCCACAGAAAGCCCTACAGCCACTGAGATAGTAACAGACTCTAGTATATTAAGTTCCCACCCCAAGAGCACCAATGATCCCACAGTTACAAAAATGGTTCCAGCGATAGAGATAATGGCATAAAGGCTAATAATGATATTCCAGGTAGTTAGGAGCATAACACTGAAGGCAACCGCCACTGACAGTGCCATGGCAATAAGTGTTCCACCAGACAGACTATCCTGGAGGTCATAGAATTCCAAGTTGCTGACAAACCAACCATAGCTTAATCCATCTGGAGCGTTCTTTAACTCTTCCTGGATCCAGGAATCCACTTCATGGTAAAACAGATGCATTTTTTCATATGCTAAGGTGAAGTGATATGTACTATGAAATTCAAGAACAATGGCACGGATTGTATCGTTAATGTCAAATCTTGGCCCTGGTGTCTTACTGTCCAAATGATAGCCAGTGCTGCGATCCAGCTCCATAATAGCTCGCTTGATGCACAACTCAAAAACATCCTGTCTGTAGGGGAATGTGGACTGACTGCAACATGGGTAGACTCTAGCCTCATCGCAGTCTTGGTTCTCCATCCACTGCTTAAAAGTCTCCATGAAGCAACTGGTGAAATCTTGTTCATTAGACTGGAACACAAAGCTTTGGTTCCTGAGCTTCTGACAGAAGTTGAGAATCCATACTTGGCTGGCAGGGCTGGCAATGTTAAAACTTGTGTCAAGTGTCAGTTTACCTTTATTTTTGGGGTTCATGGGATCACCACTGTCTATTGGAATAACGCCCCATATTATGGTAATAGGCATGTGGAGATCTTCTCCATGGTGGACACGTTCAAACATGAACAGTTTTTTGTATTCTGCATCATAGCGTTCAAAAGGATGTGTGGAACGAAATACTTGAAATTCTGATAGCTCCAAGGAAGGTAGTTTTATTTTAGGGCTTACACAGACAATATATGCTCCAACGGCAGTTATGACCAGGAACCAAAAGAGCCACAGGTAGCGCAGCTTGATTACAATGCATGGCAATACTTTTTCAAAGAAAATGCGGGAACACTCTGATAGAGCAAATAGGCACTTGTGGGCATTCCGATATAGGCTCTTCAAAAAGCTTGTGGTGTGATGCGGTGACCTGAAGCACATGAAGATGTTAAGCAGGTATCGCTCATGAAGAACCACCACAGCAGGTAACCAGGTTACCATCAGAACATAGTTGACCAGGATAGCAGTGCCTGCATAGACACCAAAGCAGCGGATGGCTGTAATGTTGCTGACGTAATTAGCATAGAAGGCAGCAGCTGTAGTGAAACTGGTGACAAACATTGAAAGAGCTGCATGATGAAGTGTGACATTTACAGTTTCAGAGAGCTCAGAGTTTGGCTTGTCAATTTTTGTGTAGTTCCACACATCACATAACACAAAAGCATCATCCGCGCCAATTCCAACAAGAATGATTAATGCCGTAAGATTCATAAAGGGGAAGAATTCAAAATTGAAGACAACCCGATAAAGAACATAGGCGATAATTAAGGAGCTGATGATGGCAAACATGGTCATGATGGTGATGAAAACAGACTTGGTGTATACACACATAACTACTAGCACAATCACAATTGCTATTGCAGGATACATAGTATCTGTAAGAAGGTAGTCTTGGAACAAATTGTGTTTGATGCCAAACTCTATACCAGTGACAGTGGTGATACCATCTGTGGAGTTCCAGTTCTCAAAGTTGTCCAAGTAAATGTTCATCATACTTTCACCTTTCTCTGTGGGAGAAAACAGCATGCTGTACTTGAGATCGGGTGGATGGAATTCAATGCTCTTTGGGTTAAGGAAATCCTTGTCCACTAAGAAATGTAGGATATGATATACAGCATTGTATTTGGTGCACTTTCTGGGGACACTGGCACACTTGAACTGGTCTTTCCTGCGGGTATTTACATCCCAACACTCTGGACCTAACGTGCCATTATAATAGTACTTGGCACAGGAACGTAGGACTTTCAAGGTAAGCGATACATCCCATTCCGTTATCTTTTGGCAGGATGACTTGTTGGTGAGCACAGCTATGTAGTTCCCCAGGGTCCAGCTAGGACAACAAGAGGCAGATGTGGCACGCTGACACAAACTCCAGTACTGTGGATGGGATCGAACCTGAGAAGAAATTATTATTATTATTAATGTGCTTATTTAATCAATGCCTAACAGTGCAAGCTACCAGCAGTTATACCCCAAATTTACAGTGCTTTTCATAAATATTCACCAACTATGAACTTTTCCACATTTTTTATTGTTATGACCCGGAACTGAAAAGGACTTAACTGGGATTATACATCATTAAAACATTTATTTGTAAAAATTGCATAAGTATTCACCCTTCTTGTTGTGAATATCAAAACATACACCCAAATCTTCAGTGTGAGATTTAACTAATTAACCACAGACACTTTCCACTTTAAAAAATAAATAAATAAATAAATACATTTTTATTTGTGCTATAACCAAAAACGTGACTACTAGCCAAACTTGCAAAGTCAGTTTTTTGTAAATTAAAGAACTGAAGTAAATTGGGTCTTATCAGGCAAAGGTTTTACAGTCTGGTCCAAAAATATTTGTGCTCTGCATGGATTCAAGGTGAGAAAATAAAAATGCAGTTCTAATCTAGAAATTATACATAAAAATGAAATTAAATGTCAAAAACATCAGTTTCCAGACTTGATTCAAAGAAGGCTGTACAGGACATCTGAAAGAATTTAAATAGACATCAAGAAGAATAGGCAACAATTGATCACGCAACCAAACAAAATTAGAACAAATCTGTCCAAAAAAATGGTGTACTTCATTTGTCCTACTTTTGTATTACATTAGCCAAGTGTAAGGAACATAAAACAGGAATAATAAAACCCAAGAATTCAAGAATAACATACCCTGGTATTGTCGAAATTGCACATGGATTTTATAGCGTGTATATTCCACAAGTTCTTCCCTTCAGCAGAGGTAAACACAATTCTAGAGTAGCCGTCACCTGTTAAGACCCAGTTGGACAATAATTATTCAATAGAACGCTAGTTACATATGTAACTGCAGTTCTATAAACCCCAGATAATGGCCAGGAGCCCCCGGAAACACCTGGATATCTCCTAGTGCATGTGCACATGTATGCCAAAAACTTCTAACAAAGTCATGTAGTGACTTATGATGTATTATTTGCAATAAATTCCACAGACATACATTTTTACCTGGAACATTCTTGCCAGGCTAGTGTAGCAGTTATCCCAAGGTTCATAAACTCAGTTAGATACATAACAAGCTTTCCATTTTGCCCCTCCAAACTGCCAGGCGTGATGTGAAACACCCAGATGGATGTATGCAAACAGTCTCATGAGGAACAGGAGTTAACTTAGGGCTTACCCTGAAAGATGCTGAAAGATGACCACCTAACTAACACTTACACGACTAGAAAGCGCAACGTTAACCTTGTAAAATCTGGAGAGGGTGCCTGGTGATGTCCAGGTAGTTGAAGCACAGATGTCCTGACACCTTTCTATAAATCGCATGAACAAGATAGTCCTTATTGTGACATGCCTCTGAACAAGAAGTATGAGTGCCCAGTCAATCAGCCATGGCAGATAAATAGTTGGTCTGAGGATTGGATGGGTGCTGTCTGGTTTAAGCAATATTGTATGTTGCACAATGTTGAATCAACATGAGTGACATCACTTTGGGCAGAAATTCTATATTTAACCACAAGGTTACAGCAGAGTCATCCAGCCACCAATGAAGGCAAGGCTGAAATGATCAATAGCAAAGAGAGACCTATTTCAAGTCAGTATTGTGCATATACTCAAAAGGAGGGCCTTCTGAGGGAAAAATTCACCCTGAACAAATTGTACATCAATATTGATAATTAATTTGATATTCAATAGCATCCATTATTTATTTTTAATGAATACGTTGGTCTATTTTCACTTTGGTTAATAATTTCATACATTATCCACAATGCCATATTGGTGCAAATGGGAATTAGCAACAGCCCTTTCATTCTTTAAACTGCTCAGCTCATTCACTGACTCAACTCCAACTTTTGTTATCTCCACTATGTCAACATTGAATTTCTCGTTACTATGACGTTTCCATTAAGTGACAAGGGAAAGGCCCAATGCAGGGTTGCTAGGGTACCATGGAGGTACCATACCCAAAAGCCACCGACCAAAAAGTCTCTAAAATTCAGTGCCTATTTCCAATACTTCTGACAAAAATTTTAACAAAGTATTTAACAACTTTGAAGTCTGAGTGAATCCTTGATGCATGGAGAGCAAAGAGAGAGTGTTTAAACATGTTGCAGACATCTAGATTCTGGCTGTACTTTGTAAAAGTAGATGAGAACAATAAATTTGTAAATAAAAAGCAGCACTGCCCTGTTTGCCCTTGCTTAGGTTGCAAGTGACAGGTGGCCCTAGTGGTTATCCAGTGTTCACCCCTCCTAACCACCAGGGATGGTGTTCAATACCTGGATAACCTTTATAGCAGTGGGCAGGGCCATAACCACTATAGACACTAAGGGGGACACGTCCTCCCCAATAATCAGATATGGCCAACTTTTCTCCCTGTGCATATGCGGCTCCACAGTGGAGCTCCCAAGTTCCTTGGCATTCACATCCTGAAAGACCTCACCTGGACAACCACCACAAGCTGGCCAATAGAGCCCAGTAGCACCTGCATTTCCTCTGGCGCCTGAAGAAGGTGAACATCCCTCCATCCATCCATCCTCACCACATTCTACAGGGGCACCATCGAGTATGTCCTGACTAACTATCTGGTTTGGGAATTGTAACATGTCCATACACAAGACCCTACAGAGGATAGTGCCAACAGCTGAAAGCATCATTCGCACGCCTCTACCTCCTGTTCAAGACTTTTTCAACTCAAGCAGCTATGCTGATGGCTCATTATCATGTGCATGTAATCTGATGTGCACAAGCATGAAGAAAAAAAAATGTGGGTGTAGGGTGGTGGTATTTATTGCAAATACTGTGTCATGTCAATATGTGACTTTGCTGGAAGTCTTGGCATGCATGCACACATATAAATGGATGTATCCAGGTGTTTCACAGTGGATCTGGCACTTAGGAAGGGCAAAATAATATTTACATTACATTTTGTGCCAAATTACATAGTCTTTAAAATCTTTACCTGGAACATCACAGAAGAAATTGTCTTTACTGAAGTCCCATTCTGCTTGTCTTTTATCTCGTTCAGAGTGATCCTCTGACCACCTCTCTTCTTGATGACTAAATACATAAGGCAACGCCAAAAACACAAAAGGCAAAGAATGTACACATTTATGCATCAATAATTATTTATATAATTTACAGTGCATCCGGAAAGTATTCACAGCGCTTCACTTTTTCCACATTTTGTTATGTTACAGGCTTATTCCAAAATGG
>JANDJT010000102.1:26529211-26540039 GCA_024331685.1 Stegophilus panzeri | reverse complement strand
AACATACATCAAAATCAACACAAAAATGGTTTACTGACCACAAAATCAAGGTCCTGCCATGGCCATCCCAGTCCCCTAACATAGAAAACCTGTGGGGTGAACTGAAGAGGAGAGTCCACCAGCATGGATCTCGAAATTTGAAGGATCTTGAGAGATTCTGTATGGAGAAATGGTCTCAGATCTCGTGCCATGTATTCTCCAACCTCATCAGGCATTACAGGAGAAGACTCAGAGTGGTTATCTTGGCAAAGGGAGGTAATACGTATTGACTAAAAGGATGCCAATAATTGTTGCACACCTATATAAACAAGAAAATTTTTCACAGCCTTCTTTGCTCATATTTACCAAGGGTGCCAATATTAGTGGAATGCACTGTATATACAGGGAAACCACTGGCAGCTGCTCCTTCAATAGTTAATGTTCTAATGTAACTGACCACTTACAAGACCTTGCAAACATTCTTCATAAAAATTATGACAACCCCAATGGCAAAGACAGACAGTGTAATACAGAAGTATTAGACAATCACTGACGAATCTAAAAATGAAATTATATTCTTTTGTAATATAGGGTAGCCTTTGTTTAGAATAGTCTCAATTACTTTGGATGGATAAAAAAAAAAAAAAAGGACAGTGTTACCTTTTGGCCTGTTCATCTGCATATTTAAAGGGGTAGTTGGCCAAGGTGGCTTTGTAGCCTGTATTTTTCACCATGTTGTTCCATGTGACAAGCCTTTGACCTATTGTAGTGCCCCTTGGTTCAAAGCCCTATGGAGAGAAACAGTGGGAAAAACTATATTTAGAGAATAATGACAGTATGTCCTCAACAACAAAAATGACAAATGTCCCCTGAATATTGTACTTAGAAAATCTGGGGTAATTCCATCATTTCCAGGAACAATTTTGCATTAGTCTCACTAATCACATTTACTCTCACCCGGATACACAATTTTGTAATTTTTCATTTTTAGTCATATTATACACTTCCCAAATGAAGAAAACAGAAAACTGTGATCTTGCACGTGGATTACAGAGGGTATTAATAAAGATAACTACAGGTATAAATCTTTAAATTCACACATGCCACATATTGTAACGTGTAACGTTAACGTGTCGTTTAACTTTAAGTTTTCTAGAAATAAAGAAACGCGCAGTTGTGTCACGGTCAGCTCCTTAATAATTTAATGCTCAATGCTGGTAAGTTAATAATCATAAATAATCCAGTAATGTTCCATGTATTCAAACCCCAAATGCAAATATAACATATGAACATGTGTGATGCAGACATCTAGGTTCGTATGAAAAACAACTCAGTGGAAACTCACTTGTCCTGTGTTAAAGTCACAAGTTTTATCCCAGAGAAAATGTGTGAAAAATGTTTAAATGATAGGCATCAGTCAGTGAAAGTAACCCCAACTGGATAGAGCTGATGAAAAGAAAAAAAAAATTACGTGCATGACCAGCAAACTGCATCAGATATTGATATTTTTCACTTGTTTCATTGCTCATGTAAATGCCATTAAGTGAAAAGTTTCTTTAGGCTTCATCTAAAATTAATCAATGTGGCTTTTGGAAGACGGAAGTAGTAGTGGAGTGCACAAGCCACAATCTTACCTTATTTTGCTGATTTCCACAAGCAACATATCACTAAAAATATGTACAAAATAGACCACATGTTGTAGAAAATACCAATACACTGTACCACACAATAACTTGAGAAGCTCTTCTCTGTTAACTTTTCTAGCACTACCACTGTTCCCGAGTTGTTTATGTTGCAGGGAAGAGTATCCGATCTTACTTGCTCTACCAATTCTAATCAGGCACAAAATAAAAAGTGTAGCTTATGGGTAGGGAATAAAAATGACAGGAGTGCTTTATTGAAAAAAAATGCTCAACCAATGGGTGGTGATGCCACATCAGTCAAGTTGTTCCCTCATCAGCCTTTCTCCATTTTCTCTCCCATTAATTTAATGGAATTTAAAATTTAAAATTGACAGGAATAAATTTGTTTGTGTTGCCTGGGGCTTTAAAACTGAAACAGGCAGCTACATAGCCAGTGTAGGAAATGAAGCACTGAGGTGATGTTGGAAAACATGACATAGCTGCATTTGGGATCAGTTGCAGAGATCTGATGGCACACAGAGGAAGCACTGCCAGAGGAAATTTGCAGTAATCCAATCTCAACATGGCAAGGAAATGAACAAGCACCAAAGTGGCCTCTAAGGAGATAAAAAAAGGCCAGACCCTCCTGCTGTAAAGGAGAAACCTACATGGCAGAATCAAGTTAGCAACTCGAGTAAAGAATCATAGCTAGTTGGCCAGGACTACACCAATAAGGATTATTTCCCTTCTCCAACAATCACCTAATCAGTCCAATAATAGGTCTTTGATCCAGGGAAGTTACTGAACTGTGCAGGCTCTGGTCATCTAGGTTGGGAGGGAGCACCTCTGGTTTAAACCTTCAGATCTATAAGCATTAATCTTTCAGCTTAGTTTCCTTGTCAAATGAGTCAAAATACAATCCTAAGAGGTGAATGAAAGCTTTCATGATACCAGTTGTATTGAGAGAAAAACAGAAATGTCTTACCAGTAAAGGATCTGAGAAATCTGGCAAGTCTGGCACAAGGACACCTACTAAAGTGCATACCACAATGAGTATAGTACACACACCAAGGACCACCACAGGCCAGTCAGCAATGAGCTCTGCATAACTGTAAGCAAAAAGAAGCTTTATTTACAGCATGCCTTTACAGGAGAAAGAAATGGCATTTAAATTTTCACTTTGGCTGATTTAGCCTGAAAGGACTTTAAATTAGACCAAGACTTTTTCCCGGAACATATGAGCACTGAATATTTGGTACAATTGGTCAGGGATGATGGCTGGTTTTGTACTCTAATGTGGTCTAGTCAACATCTGGTCACTGGAAACCATGATCGGAGGTTTGCTTCAATAATTAAATTAAATAAACAAATAGCGTACATTGCTTCTCATTTTGCAAAAACTGAGAAAGTAATCATTTGCGCAACTAGTCCACAGGTCAGAAGGAATTCATCTTTGGATTTGTCTGGTTTAAAAAAACAAAAAAAATCTAGAATCGAGTGAAGCATTCAGGCCTAAATCTAATGATAACTAAGACAAGCATAGCCAGAAGAGAACTTGGAAAGAGGCTGACATTAATTGTGCACAAGTAGAGTAGTAATATACAAGTTTAGATGGACAAGAAAAAAGAAGAAGGGGGACGGGGGACCAAAAAAAAAAAAAAAAAAAAAAAAAAAAAAAAGAGAGAGATCTTACCTTTTGGGGAATCGAAAAGGTCTTGCAGGGCTACAGGAAAAGACAGACATTAAAGTTACATGTCAGAGTTACAGCAACACACAAGCAAACTCCTACTGACTCCTACTTCAATTAATATTGACATTTAAATTTATTGCATTTGGCAGATGTCCTAATCATTTATAAAACTGAGCAGTTGAGGGTTAAGTGCCTTTCTCAAGGGCCATAAAGTGAGCACTGAGCTACCACTGCTCCATATGAATAATCTTTCCTTTTTTTTCCAATTTAATTGTACACCCAGGATAATAAAGTGGCAGCCCAATGGCCATAGTGACATTAATCCTCTCAGATACCCGCCAGGGTTCGCAGTCACTCTGTACCAGCTCAGACTTGGTATCCTTAAATACCACACCCAGCGGTTACCCAATGTTCACATAGACATATTTACAAACACAACCAGCATTCCAAGTGCACACCAAAGCCAAAAGTAATCCTTTATAATGATTGCCTAGTTGGGATGTTCTGTGAAAAGATAGCCAGGTTGCTATTATACTATATTAAGCATTTAGTGAACGACAGTAATATTAGATATTGGGAAAGGGTCGTCTTTTAGAGTAGGAGAACTGTTTAAGATTCCAAGCCTGACCCTGGATGGCAACTAACGAATTACCACAGCCCCTGTCAGAAATGTAAACAGTCGGAACCTTGCACTTACAGATGGCCCTGAAGAGGATTAGTGCAGCGTAGACACACATAACAGAGTCTGTAACTCAATAAAATACCAGAACGAGTTTATTACCGGCTTATAAAAAGTTATAAATTCTACTCGATGAAAATTCCACCATTAGTGGAAAACAATTAAAAAGCCAAACCAATAAAGAAAAACTGGTTCAACCACTATGCCCTGGAAAAACTCAAACACACCCAACAGGGGAAAATATATTGTGTAGCAACTACTAAACCTGATGGATGTTTAGAAAAATTTATTTGCTATATAGTTTACATCACCTACACGGTGTTTTCACACAGTGTGAGTCCTAGAGTCATACAGATGTAAATAAATAAATAAATAAATAAATAAATAAATAAATAAGGCCCAAAATGATTTGAATGAATACATAAACAAAATGGATCTATTCAACAGAAAGTAATTAAATAATAAGTCAGTCCGGATTTCGAGTTGTTTGTGCTTTTTTTTAAATGGAAAATTACTCAAATTGGCGAATCTGTTTTGCACGGTCTTTCACAGTGATGTCTGTTGATAAATGAGACCTTTTAGCTGTACTCAGGTTCAATGCACGTTAATCGAAGCGGTTGATTTTGCGTCGAATTTCTGCGATCGCACAATCGCAAAGTCCTGGAGGGACTGATGAGACCAAATAAGTAGACCACTACGCCAACGGCACGGATAACGAGTCTAGTCCATCTCGTTACTAATTTGTATGTCTCAAATACCTTTAAAATATACTTCAAACCAAAAAAGCGACTGATGAAAGATTACTTCAGATATTTGACCTTGCTGTGACCTTGAACCTGTTTGGATGGGTTTCCAAAATCTAATCAGTTCATCTGCTGGTTACGATGCTAATTCCATATGAATCCTACAAAATATTTAACGATTTGTTCTTGAGATATTGCGCTAACGAGAATGTCAGACAATTGGCTTTGAGCTCCTGAACATGAAAATGCAACATCTCTATATGACAAACAGGGAGGGTTAGGCTTAGAGATTACACCTTGGTATTTTTAGGTGTTCATGTGGTAAACTTTATTTAACTGAAATAACCTTGCACAACCAAACTGTTCAACATAAAAGGGGCTTTCAACCGAAAAATAAAATCACAGTCGAAAAGGTTCAGGCTTGTGTATGATGTTTTAGTACTTGATTTCACAACAAATGTATCCAGGTAACAGCAAGTACGTTTGAAAGTTTTCAAGATTCCTTATGGCTATTTATTTGTTGACGTGAAAGTGCAAATGTCAGAAGAGCTCAATCTTTGGTCAGCAATGTTATTATGGGAGAATTTGGTTGTGTATCTTCAGGGGAAAAAAAAACCCCCAAACATGGAAAAAAAAAAAGAAAAAAAAAAAGTGTTGAAAAATAACGTTGGTTCAATTTGTTATTTCAGTCTCCACCCGAAGGAGAGCGGAACTGTGTGAACTAGCTTTGAACATGTTCAGAGGGGAACATTCTACTGACAACAAAACAATACCATGTTTGAAAAAATGAAAACAAACAAAAAGAAATGGATCAAACTTGGATAAAAGATAAAAGAGCATGTGTATTTGTGAATGATCTGGCCAAGAGGAAGCATATACAGCATGTATGGTGAACATGAGGTGCTAGTGACCGATCCTCGAGTGACACCTTGTGTGACGGAGCAGTAGAGCAGGGAAAGGCTGCTTTGGAACAGATTAAAGAGACTGTTGGTAGTAAGATAATGAAGAGGAAACCACTCTTTCTAGCAGTTTGGACAGAAATGTAAAATTAGAAATTAGGTCTGTAATTAGAATATTCTTTGGGGTCAGTGCTAGTAGAGTAAACTTGGTTTCCATTGTTTTTTTATGGTGTGAAAAACTGTTATAAACCTTGGTCATTTAGTAATTTATTAAATATAAACTACAGCTATTATTATTATTATTATTATTATTATTAGTAGTAGTAGTAGTAGTAGTAGTAGTAGTATTTATTGTTTTTACAATTGAAACTGTTTGAGACCACACATGCTGTGACTTAAATTATTTTATTTATTTTTTAAAATCACAATAGTTCAAGAGATTTCATGTGCACTTGAATCAAGCCAGTGCACAAGCTCTGTCTAGTGTAAAGTCTGCTTTAAATGGACTTGATGTCACACTACAGGTGCATGAATTTTGTTATACAAATGTGCGAGTTTGTTATATGGGTGTGCTTTGTATACAGGTATGAATTATATAGGTGTGTGACTGTTATACAGGCATGAATTTTGTATGCTCCATAGATGACTATGAATTTTTTTTTTAATGACAAAAGTGAAAACACTGGACTAAAACTTTAAATGTAGTAATTCAAACAATTTTATAACCAGTTGTGTAAAGACCAAAGCAAAGCTAGTTATGAATATAAGATGGGAGTTGTTGAAATGAGGACTAGAATGAAGCTTTCTGTTTATGCAGTAACACTTGAAGGACCCTTCACTGACATCATGTGCAGACTCATCTGAAGATCATGTAGATAATATTACGAGGATAACGTGCATTACGCTCAGAGACAATGCCAAGCTAAGAAATATTACGCTGTTGCATGTAGGGCTGCAACAACTAATCGATAATAATCTATAAATAAAATAACTGACAACGAGTTTCATTATGGATTAGTTGGGCCTGTGACGTCACTGTGGATAAATCCAGTCACCCCAGCTTGTGGACAATCAGTTTTTGTTTTTTTTTGTTTTCAAAATATAATGTTAATATTTTTAAAAATCCTTTGCACAATGTATAGCATAGCGCACACAGATACATTTAATACCTTTTCCATAGCCTTCAGTTTGCAGGACAACATTGGACAGAATGTGATATATTTGTAAAAAAGAATTACAGGAAAAAAAGTAAAATTCAATCCAATTAATCGATTAATCAAGAAATAATCGAAAGATTCATGGATTATCAAAATAATCGTTAGTTGCAGCCCTAGTTGCAGGATACAGAGACAGAAGCTCAAGGTTTTGACTTGCAGTAAAATTTCTCAGTCATTATAAAATACTACTAATGAGCTTCAAAGCGCTGAAAGGTCTCGCTCCACAGTATCCGAGTGAATTCTGGTCTATTATGTTCGGACACGTCTGCTTCTATAAATGAGTACTGAGATGACCATGATCTGAAGAAGATAATCATGAGCGAAGAAGAAAGAGAGGAAATATTACATCGCTTGTTCACACAGTGAACCAGAAATCCGTTACCTGAATGTGGTCATGTCTGGTTGGTTCTGGAAACGCTCCTGCCACTGGTGCTGCATGCAGAAACTAGGTGTCCCCTGCACACAGCAAGGGCCCATGTGAAGGGCCCTTCTTCCATGCAAGGACCCCTGGAAAAGGCTGCCTTCTTGCTGGTTCCCATTACAGCACTCAGGCTCTTGAAAAGGGCAACAGGGAGAAAAGTGATTTGGAAGAGAGGTGGGCAACGGCTTCGGAGAATTGAACTGTGACAAAAACACTGAGGATCGGGATGTGGAGGACGGTGATGGTTGGATAGAGCAGTTCTGCTTGACACTATTTTGGCTAGGTGGTTCAATTTTAGACATTGTTCTCGCTTTCTGCTCTAGATTCTCATTGGTCTCCAGTGTAGACTCGGCAACAGAGCTGGCAGGCTCACTTGACTTAGTAGCACTCATGCTTTGAGGGACTCCACAATTATTGAGTGGCGGAAGGTTAATAGAAGCCTCAGTCAGATCCATAGGGCTTGTATCATTCACCTGAAAAGCAAGATGAAAAATAAATAAATAAATAAATAATCACTTGCCATTATATGGTTTAATTTACTGCTTCATTCAAGAGAAGACAGAAGAAAGCAAAGCAAAAAAAAAAAAAAAGAAAACACTGTAAGACAATCTTGCTCCCATTATCAATAGCATATATTATTGAAATAAAGTATCATTTATATATTAATTTAGTATTCACCCCTCTTTCTTATAGCAATCTAAATTAGGACTAGCATTTCATTTTTGAGCACTCACACTAAATAAACAGGGTACACTGGTGTTGATTCTAAATCCACCTGTGTCCAATTGCATGCTTGGACAACAAATCCCTCTGACTTTGGCAGGTCTCACAGCTAAAACAGTAGATCAGATAAGTCCTGTGGTTATTTGTACCAAGGAACTGGCCATGAAGCTTTGAAAGGAAGTTGCTAGGAGGAAAAAGATGGATGTGATGACTAAACATCACCAAGATCAGGCCAATCTGAGTGCTCAGGAAAGAAGAGCAATCGTCATTAAAGTGTCCATGAGTCCAGCCACAACACTGAAATATGAGAACCTTTGAACCTAATCAGCTCTTCATAGATCAGGCGTCTATTGAAGAGCGTCCAGAAGGAAGCCACTTCTGAGAAAGAGCATGTTTGAAAATCTGAGAGCATTTGGAATAAGATTTTGTGGTCTGATGAGACTAAAGTTGAGCCATTTGGTGTAAATGACCTAAAACACAAATCCAATTCAACAAAGGCATGGCTTCAGATGAGGAGATCAACATATTGGAATGGCCCAGTCAGAGCCCACATCTAAATCCTATTAAAAAACAATTTAAAAAACAGTGGATTGACTTTGAGACTGCTGGGTACAGGAGGTCCCCTTACAAATTTGCACCTCTGATGTTTCACTTAACTTGGCAAGCAATAAAAGCTTGCAGAAAGCAGGCTCTATTACCATAGAGATGTAAATATCAGTTCATTATCCATTCTTAGCTGATATACAAAGCTAGGATACTATTATTGTGTCAAAAATGGAAAAAGAAGGATATGAATTGATATAAACTGAAATGTATATAAAAAGTTTTACAGAGGACATTTGTCCAGAAGGGACCAGTGTCTTTTGAGAATATATATCCTTCTGTATCCGTCCTGAAATGACCTTAACATCGTGATCATCATACGGAGTTCTCAAAGATGCTCAGCGTTCCTTTGATGATGTGATGGAAGACATGAAACAAAAGGCATAAATGTCCGTATTTACAGGTACCATTCGTATTCACTCGAGTTATAGAAGTGTTCACAATCTTTTGCTGCATAATCATCATGCAGGACTCATGACACCTAGAAGCATGAATTATTTATTTTTTTTTGCTGATGTGGTCAGGCTTCAAGGGAGACAGCTTAGCTTTAAATCATACAGCTGTACTGAAGAGCATTACTTGCACTATAATTATCGAGATGATGTTAGTAAGAGCAGCAGCCAGAGAGCACTCTAACTACTGGTGTTAAATCGCCTCTATATAGGCAGGTTTTAAGAACTTTCTTGAAACTAAAAACTGACACGGTGCATTTTCTTTACTTGCCACTACATGTGTTTGTTTTTGTTTAGGGATCTATTTGCATTGGATCTGCCAGCAATCCTGATCAGGAAGTAAGAAAAAAAATAAAAAAAATAAAAAAAAGGAATATCTGAACTGTGCAGAGTTAATGGGTTAATGTTTAGGTGCACTGCATTGTGGGTATTGTAGTTTTGGGGGTGGGGTTGGGAACATGAGTGTTCATGAGCTGCAGGGAGAGACTGTGTCTCTCGCAAGGCCGAATATTTTTCTTATTTTTGTCTGTGGAAGTAAAACTGAATGGAATAAATGCCACCCATTATAGCAGCTCTCAGAGAACAGGGGAGCCTTCTGAGCCCGGTGTGGAGGCGCAAAAAAAAAAAAAAAAAAAAATCAGCAAAGGTAACACAAAGTACGAGTTACCACTCAAAAGTGCAGTCTTTATCTCTTTAAGTAGGAGATGAGTCAATCAACATGCAAATCTGGAATGATCTGCACGTGTTGGGAGCTTTCCGATATTACCAGACACCTCCTGGAAGCCCCGCCCCCTTTTCTTAAACTCATCCCTCACGTTCTGTCACGGTAAACGAGGAAGTTTTCATGAGTTCATTCATGTGAAATAAAACTAATCCATGTAGGTTCGACATTAACATTTGACATCAGCTAACAATATTTATTAAAATGGCACTCTCATGTGCTCCTGCTCAACACTGTAAACAGCATCAACAGTGAAAACGTCGACCATCTGAACATTAAATTATGTCGTTATTTTTTTTCTAACTGTTTACTGTGCATTACTGCAAAATCGTTAGTGTTGTGCTTTTGTGATAACATGACTACGCTGACCCTACTCTCCTTAAACCTGAAATGGTGGAAATGTGTGTTTTCCTGCCTTTTTTTTAGGCTAGTGGTTCTTTACAATTAAACCATTTACTGCAATATTTTGAACTGGAAATAGCAATCAGGAAAAAATAAAATAGCGCACAAATCTACTTACAACATTTGAACTAAAAGGCTACTGGTGGGAGTCAGTTACAATAATTCAGTATAAACTGCAGTCAAATATTTCAGTTGTCTAATATTATACATTAAAGTTAGATATTAGTGTCAGCAAATTAATACACACATTTAACCTTTATTTGCACCCATTTCCATTACTGGTTTTAGAATAGGAGAGGGTTACATCGTGTAGTTTGGTCTTAGTTCAATGGTTTCAATCCAGACAGGATGGAGATTGTGGAGCGTTGTTTGGGGTTCAGTTTAAAGTTTTTGCTTTGTTCATGGATGAGTATGTCCCACTCAAAATAACTTTTTGAACAGGCGAGTTTCAAAATATCGTGCAGTCACTTAAGTAAACAGAGAGGATCAATGTGGAATCAGTCACGTTGGGGCTTGTGGATATGATATAAATTTGTGTCACTTGCATACCAGTCAAATCCTCTCCCATATGTCCTAGGTATATATCCAGGAGGCAGCATATAAATGCAGGGGGGGGGGGGGGGGGGGGAGCCCCGGGGGTTTTTTTTTTAAAAAAAAATTCCCCCAAACAACATTGG
>JANDJT010000102.1:26486920-26512173 GCA_024331685.1 Stegophilus panzeri | reverse complement strand
ATATGTATATAAGTAAAAGTGAAAACGATTTTGTTCATCCACCATGTTGCAGCATTGCTTTGAGGTTTTGCTGCGTCCAGAACAACAAAAACAACAGGTTGTTATGTCGAGTACACAGAAGCCGTGATCACGAGAAAACAACTTTTGTTATGTCGAGATCATGAGAAAATTCGTTCGAGTTCACGAAAAAACAACTTATGTTGTGATCACAAGAAAACGAGAAAGGAAAATAATAATAATAATAACGCATGGCATCTTAGGGCTTCCATAAAAATACAGTTGTGACCCAAAAAACTGTGCTTACGTAAGGCAGAAGCTTACCATGTACTTTGTAGAAGTGTCTTTCACCCAGAAGTATCTTTTGTTTGTTTGTTTCTTTCTTTCTTTCTTCAGTGCTGCTTTGTCGGGGGAAAGCCTCACAGAACTTCGCTGGTCCAGACTGCCGTTTTCTGTCCTTTAAAGAAGGAGAGACTATATATGTGTACTATAAACTCTCGGGACAGAGGTCAGATGTTTGGGCTGGAAGTGTGAGTAAGACAGTTAATCATTCATCACTTGTTGTGTCGTGTGCACACTACGCTGTACGACTGGACAAATCATGCTGACGTCGACGCTGACCCATACGCTGACGATCAGTTGTTTGGTGGACATAGAAGTGTGAACACTACATGATCGATTGCACGTGAGGTGCACACACTTTGCACCTCCGAAACAAAGCAATAACCACTTGCTCTGAGGACAGTTAACTTAAACCAAAGTTCGGTGTGAAAGGTGAACCAGCTAGTTAGTCCATTTTCCTTACAGAAAGTGTGCAAATGAATGCTCATTAAGAATGTGCATTTAAGCAAACATAAGGAGCCATTCATGTATCATTTTAATAATAAAATTTTATTTTTTTTTCTATGTAGACTTCCCTATACTATTTGTTAAATGAAGTCTAGCCCTAAAACTTTGAAATGCTCATTTGTTTATTGAGGTATGTTAATAAAACATATATTTCATACTTTAATTTGTATCATTAGTAGGCATGGACGAAATTAATCGAACTGTAAAGATGAGGACAGGCGACATAACAGTAGCAAGAACCTGCCACTATGCTGAGACCTGTAAACAGATGTATGATTACACAACCGCATATTATTGTACTTTAGTATGAACAAAAACCACCATTTGTGTTTTTTTGTGTGTGTGTTTTTTTTAGGTTGGTAACAACTTTGGCTATTTCCCAAAGGACTTTATGAACATTAATCACATATATACAGAAAAAGAAATAGAAGTACGTGCTGAGGTAGGTGTATTGTGTATTGCTGACCACCATTCATACACTAACATACAGTATGTACTGTATGCAAGCTTGTTTCACATACACACTGTCAGTCAGTGTAATGGGCTGTATGAAAATTTGTAATAACCAATCGTATTTTTCTTCTGTCTCATTGCGATAGTTACTTTATATTTCCTGTTTATCATTTCAGTACATCAACATGGCATGAAATGGCTTTCATGAACAGATTTATGTTCTCCATGTTTTTTTATGATATTATATCTTTCATATTATTAAACAATTTCCTGGAATTGGAGTTCATTTGGAAACAATGTTTTTCAGGAAACGGACTTTGTCTGCTTTGACACTGGACTAGATAAATTTAAAAGCTATGATATTGATGTCCTGTTAAGAAACTCGTTCTTAAATGAGGTTGATGAACCGAGCGATCAAACGGAAAACGTTCTGGACACCCTCAGTGAGGATGCCGATAAGGACGGAGAGACGGAAGACGCTAGCGGGGACATTGTAAATTCGGACTCGTTGCATACAGAAAGTGAAGCTGAACACAGAGTTGACACAGAAGATGATGGAGAATTGCCCGCTTCTGAAGCTGCTCAACTGCGATTGGAAACAGCAGCTTCATATGAAAGGGATAAAGACAATTATGTTTTCAGTGACACTGGTGAAGATGTTAAAAAGAGTGTTGTGGGTGATTCTGATCCAGAGCAAGCAATAGACAAAGACATGCCAGATGAGCCTTCACCTAAGGATGTTGGTGATTTACAGGAAAGTGAACATACAACACAGGTAGAAGCCTTTTCCGAGTTAAAAACTACTTTAGGTACAACTTTTGACGCTGTTACCTCAGATGATGAAAACACACAGAAGGTAACCCCCTATGATGACGATGAAGATCAGAGCAATGGCTTGGTTGAGCAACCAGGTGAAGTAGAAGAGGAAAGTGTGAAAAAGCCTTCACTGATATCTTTTGACAAGAAGCCCCGATATATTGAGGACAACGTTCCTGATGCAACCGAGTCAGAAGATGAACACGCTCCAGTTCAGAAAGAAGAAATATCTCTTAGTGAGGATGCTGCTAAGGATGGAGAGACAGAAGAAGCTAGCAGGGACATTGTAAATTCGGACTCGTTACCTACAGGAAGTGAAGCTGAACACAGAGTTGACACAGAAGATGATGGTAATTTGCGAGATTCTGATACTGCCCAACTGCCATTGGAAACAACGGCTTCATATGAAAAGGATAAATACAGTTATGACGTTAAAAAGATTGCTGATGGTGATTCTGATCCAGAGCAAGCAATAGACAAAGACATGCCAGATGAGCCTTCACCTAAGGATGTTGGTGATTTACAGGAAAATGACCATACAACACAAGTAGAAGCCTTTTCCAAGTTAGAAACTACTTTAGGCACAACTTTTGACGCTGTTACCTCAGATGATGAAAACACACAGAAGGTAACCCCCTATGATGATGAAGATCAGAGCAGTGACTTGGTCGAGCAGCCAGGTGAAGTTGAAGAGGAAAGTGTGAAAAAGCCTTCACTGATATCTTTTGACGAGAAGCCCCAAAATTTTGAGGACAACGTTCCTGATGCAACTGAGTCAGAAGATAAACACGCTCCATTTCAGCCTTCTGCCTCAGTTGAGGCAACAACGGATGACAACATGTGGTCTACTTTAGGGGACAAGGTTTTTAAAATTGTAAGTGGAGGTGAGAGGATTGGTGTACCTGATGGCGGCAATGACAATGACGACGACGATGATGATGATGATGATGAGGAGGAGGAGGAGGAGGAGGAGGAGGATGATACTCACTCTAAAACAACTGAAAAAGGTTCAGATGAGCTTCAGTCCAGTTTGATTCCTGACTCAGATACAAGTGAAGTAGCAGATGAAATTAAACCCTCCATTAACGACTCTGTAAAGAATTCATTAAGTGACAACAAATATGCTGAAGTACAGGAACAAAACGATGATGAAGAATTAGAAGAGATTAAGGACAAGTTTTTAGATCCGGATGAGACTCTTATTGATGCTGTTGAATCTGAATATGATCCTCCAGCATCACCGTTAGATGTAAAGCCAGTGTTCGACAAACCCATTGAAAAAAATATTTTGAAGCCAATCCCCAGTGAAATAGAGCCACACAAATCTGAGGCTCTCTTCAAGGGAGGTGCTCAGAGTGTACCTGAGCTTGATAAACAGACAGATGAACAAATAGACAGAGTTAAAAAAGAGATTATCAATTTATTTAAAGAGACACTGGAAACAGAAACAAGTCAACCTGACATTGATGAGGAGGAAGAGGAAGTTGAGGAGCTGCTAGAGGATGAAAATGCTGTATTGTCCACTAAAACGGAGTTTACTGATAAAGCTGAAGAGCTAGAAGAATCCATTCAAAACACCAACCTTGAAACACAGTTAGAAAAAAATGAATTAGCCATGCCTAAACAGCCACATGACAACAACTCGCTTGAACAAACAAATGAGAACACATCAGAACAGATAAACCATGATGAGAAAACTGGCATGGAAACATTGGTGGACGTCTCAGTCTCCTCACCTGATAATGAAATCGACAGTAATGGTGCAGATAAAATTCGGAAGGATTCTGCCCTCAGTGAAGAGCCGGAGTACAGTGACAGTGTGCGGAGACTCACGCTTTTAAGAGAGCACTTTAAGGACGAAGAGATCGAGCGCATTTTGCGGCACCTTAGCATTAAAGACCTTTACAAGGTTGAAGCGATGTTCACTGATTTGGATCATCAGCTGAAGTCTGCCAGGCAGTCTTACTCAGAGAATACTGAGGGCCTGGAGCATGCACTGGAGAGAATCGTAGAGGTTTCAGAAAATGCCATACTTGATGAGGTTGACAAAATGCTCGATGCTCGGGAGCAGAGGGCACTGGTCCTTGGACACCAGATTGACCAAGTCATGATTGACGAGGAAGCTGCTGTTTTGGATGACTTTCAGGAGTTTGCTTTTTATCTGCATCAGAAATACAGTCCCAGCATTCTGTTAGAGAAGGAAAGCCAGTCACACTTTGAAATGGGTAAGTCTTATCCTTGGAGGTAATTTGCAAGTCATTGTAGACCATTTTGTCCACTAGGGGCACAACAGTGCAAAAAGTATAACCATGTGTTCTCCTAATGTGTATACAGTATACATCAGATCAAAATATGTGGTCTACAGAAATAAGTAGTTTAGCCATCCTTATATCTAAAAAAGAAAAAAGCATAGACAGGATGATAAACCAAATTTCAAAAGTTAACATTAAATGAAAAAAAACCCTCTTTTTGTTACTAAACTGTTAATACGTACAGCAGCCTAATGAGGTTTTCAGCTGCTCACTTGGTGTGCTTTTGTGCTCTACGTTTATATATTTTTCAATATTAGACCTCTAGTCATAGACCACGAATGCCTCAGTAATTACCTGAAATGTAAATTTGACAAAAATGTGCTTTGTGAGCTCATGGTTCAAAAAGACCATCATACCGACACTTGTTGTGTAGCAGAGAACGTGTCCGAAGAGGTGGAAAATCCAGTGGAAACCATCCCATTGACTGACGTAACTGAAACTCCAGAGGTTCATCAAGAAGCCAGTGAATTGTTCAATGCGAACAGTCAAGAAGACGAATCCCGTAGCAAGGACGTGGGGCCTGGTGAAGATGGTGGGCATTTCAATAAAAATGAAGACATTCAAGCAGCCTTTCAAGACACATCAGAGATTCAGAGAGGACCACAAGCTATTCTGGAGAATCCTTCAGATATATTAGGATTTGAAATTGATCCATCTTCAGGTTGGTGTTTTGTTTGTTTTTTAATAGTTTTTAATTTTTATTTGTTGCTTAGGGTGGAATAACCCTTAAATTGTTTAGATAATGTTTTATTGTTTCAATTATCAGATTCTTTGGACTCTTCACGGGCTTCTGATTTTACTGACAATAACGCAAACAATGACCAAGCGAGCACATCGACCTCGGATCAAGCTTGGGACTTCTTTCTTCTTGCATCTGAATTTCTTGGCGTGTATGCAGAAATAGTAAGTTACCTTTTTTCTTTTTTCTTTTTTTTTTTTTTAAATTATGCTGCTTTGTAGTTTAACATCAGCAGTTTTAATTTGAATACGTTGGCCATCGTTTGAAATTGGGGATAAATCCCTTTATCAAGTAGAAAATTATGCAAAGGGACATGTGTTTACCTACATTCGTCCAGAAAGGCCACCAGTTATTTATTTATTTTCTTATTTCTCTTGTGATCTCGCAGTAAGAAAAGTGATTTTCTGAGATATCGCATCGGTAGCATACTAGTATTTTATTGCTGAGGCCAGCGAATATATCCACTGTCATATATTGGTATTATGGCGATTCTGCATTAATTAAATCCTATTTCAGAAGATTTTGCTCACTGTTTGTCTTGTGAACCACAAACCATTCAGGCGGCATCTCATAAACATCATGCGGTAACCGTGGAGACATCCCAGTCCCTCAAACTGGCTGGCAAATGAGACCGGTCACCTGTTCAGGATCACTATAGACTTGCATTCTCAAGTGACGGACACTAATTTGGAAATTTTCTGCCACTGACAAACACACAGCTAGCTAGCTAGATAAATAGATGGATAGATAAATTGATTGATTGATTGATTTTATGGATTGATTTTATTGATCCGGAAGGGGAAATTTGGGGAAAAAATACAATCGAATGCCAGATTGCCAGATACCTAAGCTCAGGCTCGAACCCTGGATCTGTAAATCGGCCGCTCTACCACTCCGCCAGCTCTACAGGGTGGGTCTCATGTCAATCGCGTATAAATATATACTT
The DNA here is from genome assembly GCA_024331685.1 of Stegophilus panzeri. Classification (NCBI taxonomy): domain Eukaryota; kingdom Metazoa; phylum Chordata; class Actinopteri; order Siluriformes; family Trichomycteridae; genus Stegophilus; species Stegophilus panzeri. The sequence continues at coordinate 26,506,061 of JANDJT010000102.1, read as the reverse complement.
TCCCTACTGGGGAAAAAACAAACAAAAAAGGTAATGTTTTAAACTCCAAATACCATTACAAACCATCAGCTAACCATTAAAACCATTGCCATTAACATTATTGGTCCTTAATGGTATCCACTAGACATGATATGCCACTAATAGAAGGCAACAAATCACCAGTAGAGACCCACAGGGACCGTTAGTGTTTCCATTAAAACCAATACAAATTCTATGAGGGTTTCTATAGTTGTTTTTTTTTTTTTTTTTTTTTCTTCCCCCATCAGTCATTATCGCGAGAAAACAACTTTAATTATCGCGAGATCACAAAAACAACAACCACTTATGGCCTTCCGTAGTTTACTGCTGAGCGCGCAGCCATATTGTTTTGACGTCATGTGTGTTTATATCAGAGAGCTCGTGCGTTATATGTGGACGTTTCCAGAGTTCCAGACTTGCAGTTCCGACTTGAATGACCGTTTTCATTGCACTTTTTTTTGACCTGTCGGAGGCGTGTTTTTTTATTTTTTTTATTTTTTTTTTTTATTCATTTATTCTTTAGGTCCGAGTTCGACTCGTTTTTGACGGTACTTTTTTCCGGCTGTATTGCGTGACGTAATGATGAGGTTTTCAAACGTCGACGTGTTGTAGAGTGTAGGGTTGAAGTACAGACTTTAGTTGTGGCTTTCCAGACAGTGTTTGAGCTTTCCAGGGCGGAAATAAACGCGTTATATACAGAATATAACGCTCGTAAGGACTCGTGGTTTGAGCTGCATTAGCTACAGCACAATCCCGCTCATGTTCACGTTCAGTTTCAGTTTCAGGAGCTGACAGGTTTTGATTTACACACTGGCGGCTTAGCGGTATGAAGTTAGCTTAGCCGGAGATTTAGCGTGCCGTGTTCTGACGTGAATGTCTGTGAGAGCCGAAAAAGAAATGGAGTCGGATATAAGCTACACTTCTTCTGCTCAGTCCGGAGTGCTGGACCTGTGGACGACTGTTTCTGTCGTGTTTCTGTCGGGATTTCAGGAAGTACGTGTTCTCTCTCACTCTCACTGCTGCGGTTCACAACACCTGGCTAGCTATTCATAAACTGAGCTGCGTGTCCGGGGTTTATAACAACGAGTGATCTCAGTCAGTCGTTGATTTTAAACATTGCTCAAAGTTAATCTGCCGAGAGAGAGAGAGAGCCGTGTGAAGAAAGGCAGCAGTCTAAAACCTCTAACTGTGATATGCTAGTCAGAGCAGAAGTGTTACTAGCGTGTATGTTTACAGTTACAGCTGTAGTGTTTACTGTCATGTAGCAACTACGTGTTTCATCTATAATCTATATCATTATAATGTACTGCATTGGGCTGAAAGTCCACTGAAACTGGTGTGTGTGTGTTTGTTGCTGATTGTTTGCTTAGTGAAATGGTTCTCAAAGGCATTTGTCCTTTTTAAAGTCCCCATGAAACCAAAATGTAAAACTTTTGTGGCTTTTAGTATGAATATGTTCACCTTAAGGTTATCTATAAGCTGGTGAGCTCCAAAACAAGGACAGAATCTGCATTTAGAAGATGTACGCATTCAAAACGTACAGTCTCTGCCTACCACCGATACGGCTCAACGGTTTTGACGACGTCATTCTGCACTTTAGCGTCACGTCAGATTTTCTATCCAATCACATGCTCTCTAGAATCTGAAGGGGGGCACACGATATGTCCCGCCCTGACTTCCTGTTTCAGTGGAAATTACGTGAACATGTCAAATAACGCAGCACATTTCAAGTCACTTCATGGGGACTTTTAAATAATACCTATTATTACGTGTTTTTAATTGCGTTGGTCAAGGGCCCTTTCCAGAACTTTCACACTAACTGTTCCTCAGTGGTGGAATGAACTTCTAACCACAATTCGAACTGCAGAATCTGTCATTATTTTCAAAAAACAGTTAAAGACCCACCTCTTCCATGAACACTTAACTAACCCCTAAACTACCAAGCCCCATTTTTTAATATATATTAAAAAATATATATACATACACACACACACACACACACACACACACACACACATATATATATATATAAAAACTTACTCTGGCTCTTACACCTCTACTCTGTGCACTTTGCTTTTCTAGAACTCAGTTATAGATCTTGTATGGTAGCACTACTTGTATTGTTCTCTGTTGATATATCGCGTAGCTTGTATTTCCTTATTTGTAAGTCGCTTTGGATAAAAGCATCTGCTAAATGAATAAATGTAAATGAATAAATTTTGTTAACACTAGCCAAATGAAAGCAACCAGTTTTTGAAGTGAAACGAAACAAACCAGCACTTTTGTGGTACACAAGACCAAAGAGAGACCATACATTTCCAGTAACGTATGTACAGTAGAAGTCTCCATTTTAATGCCTTAAACTATGATTGATACGAGTCTGGACCTCTGCTCCACAGTGCGTTTAATTTTACATACCAGTACTGCTGTCATGTCATGTTTCACTATCGCGGATAGCTGAATATTATTCGTTCATTAACTCTTACAGATATTGAAATATTAACGTTAGGCAGAAGGCACCCTGCTGGGGGAAAAAAACCCAATCGAAACCAACACTGAAATTCTAATGGTTTCCACTAAAATACCATTATAAACCATCAGCTAACCATTTAAACCATTATTATTATTGGTACTTAATGGTAACCACTAGACATGACATGCTATCAATAGAAGGCAACAAATTACCAGTAGAGACCCACATGGACCGTTATAGTTTCCATTGAAACCAGAACAATTTCCCATTATAACCATTCAAAACATTACAAATTCTGTGAGGGTTTCTGTTGTTTTTTATCAGCAGGGTAGTAATGTGGAAACCAGAAATGGTTAGTTACAGAATATCTGAGTTCAGATAACTAGTGATTGTGAGTGATGAACAGTCTGGTTTGATGTATTGGGTTGAGGATATTCTGAAAATTGAGATGTGAGATACGACCCGGAAGTTAGTTTACTAGAGTAGGATACCCAAACATCAGCCACTCCAGCTGAAAACCTGTGTCTTCTTTCAGGGTGCATTTGTGTATATTTATAACTGAAACTCACTGAATGTTGTATGCTTACCATTGCGTTTAGCCCTAACCTGAAACAAACGTACAGAAGGTTATGCTTATGCTATGCTTTGATGCTTTTGCTACACTGGCATTCCACTTGTGTTGCATCTGGTGTGAATTTTAAATAACTACTTTGACCATTTACAACACTATGACGAGATGGTAGCACAATTTCCTAATCCTGAGGTCAAAGGTAATAATACTACTCTGAAGAAGAAAAGCAAATCAATCTCAGTGTTTCAGCTGTTTTTCATATTTAAAAGTTAAAAATCATAACCATTTCAGGGTATGGCCAACTTTGCAGATTGAAACGTCAAAGTTTTTGTTGGGGGGGGGGTTGTATGGGTGACTTTAGACGCAGATATTTAAAATATTTCTCCAGGATTGTCTCTTCTGCCGAACTGTAATAGCGTGAGCATACATTATGTAAGGATTATACATTGCATTATACATTTGCGTGCAAGCCTTCAGAGATGAAAAACATAAACAAATTTCTAATTCAACATTAAGGAGTCAATTTTGAATGGTTTATTCTCATCCTTTAGTGGTTTCATCGTGATGGTTATTTCTAACCTGTGTCCTAATACTTGCGTTCCGTTTAATGCAGTGTATGATGTTTAAAGTGACTTGACCTGTCTGATGTGTGTCTTCTAGCTGATGGCTGCTTTGCCTGAGGAATGGCAGCCGGGTCCTACGTTCCATGGACTACCCTGGAAGCCTGTGGTGGCTACAGCTGTGGTGGGAGTTCTCACTGTGCTCGTGTTCATGTGGAGGACCGTTCTTGCTGTAAGATATTTCCTTTTGATCGTTAATCGTTAGAAGGGGTGGGCAGTATAATATCTTTCACAGTAATACCGGTATAACCGATATGATTTCGCCGTATTGCGATATTCTAAAGCCAGGTTTAGAGTGTTTTGATTGTGTTGGAAGTTGAAGTTAGAAGAGCAAGACCAAAGTGCAGTCTACCACATTGAGTTAATATAATAATTAATTTTTTAAACAAAACTATACACATTACACGTTAACTGTACGGACATTACACACCATCGAAGGAAACATGATTGGAGAGATGTAGCGGGACATGTTCGAGGAGGATTAATCTCATCTGCCAATAAACTGAATCTGTTATTTCAGCAAGATAACTACCCCAAACCTACAGCCAATGGTTTATATATAATATAAAAACTCAAGAAGGCCTTACTAGCCTGATCTGAATCCCACTGAAAATTTGTGGAGGATTTTGAAATTGTCCATTAGTGTGACCCTTGTAAGCATGGGGCATTTAAAGCTGATTTTGCCGAGAGGAACAGGCCAAAATGGAACCAAGATGCTGCAAAAAAGATAATTACATCTTACCGCAAACGTCTCAAAGCTGCAGTTGCCAGCATCGGCTTTGCATCTGAGTACTAATGTTGGTAATTTTTAGTGTCCTAATACTTTTTCCCCCATCAATTCAGTTGAAAATNNNNTATATATATTAATTATACTTATTTTCTTCATATTTAAGTACAAAGTAAAAATACATTATTTGTGTAAATCTGAAAGTGAAATTATAGATTTTCAAAGCATTTTTCCATATTGTTACAGAACGTCATTAACGCAACAATATCCCAAAACCTGTGACATTTCACGAAGGCCATATTGCCCATCCCTAATAATTATTAATAATGAAATTTTCATATTTTGTTTGCCATTAATTGACATTGCGTTCTGATTTAACCTGAATCTAATCTGGTCCATCTCCTCAGGTCAAAAACAGGATGTATCTCTGTAAGTATTTTCTTTTATCATAGTCTGTCTATGGCTGTTAGGATCATAGTTATTTTTGCGTCCCTTTCACCACATTGTGTCTGGTTTACCAGAGTTGTATGTTTTTTATTTTTGTTTACCAGTAACTGAAAAGCAACTTGCAGAGAGGATTCAGCAGCTTATCAGTGAGAAATCAGGTGTCCTCAACAAAGTAACTGAACTGAACAATGCGGTAAATATATATATTTTGTAATTTAAAAAAACAGAAGGTTTTTAGTAGTAGTTCAGCACTGATCAGTCTCTGCTCTGTATTTATTTAGATCAAGCAATATGAGGAAAAGCTGAATAATTCAGAAGAGTCACGATGTTCCCTACAGAAGGAGTTTAATGAACTCAAGGCAAGTCTCGAAATAATTCAGTTACTTTTGATATTAATGTTAACGTTGGTTAAAATCTAAAGATTTTAGCTAACTTTTGCATTATGTGCTTTAGACACATTACCAACATCTCAACAACCAGAAGGAGAAACTGAGCGTTAATTTTGCTAATCTCTGTGAAAAAATTGCAAATACACAGGAACAGAACAAAGTTCTGAATGAGAAGGTATTCTTTTTGTCTATCAGCACTTTCCTTTTAAACTATCCATGATTGCTGCCTGCTGAAGCGTTTTCTTTTTGTTGCAGATATCCACAATGCATGAGGGAATTAAGAAGTATCAGAAAACCCTGAAAGTGTATGACGAGGAGCGCTCAAAGGTGGACTTCATATTTAAACAATTAAAACCAAAATCGTAAATGTGTTTATTTTGTGCATTTCACCATTATCCCTCTACTGCATGAATTATTACAAAAATCTTTTTATGGATTTTTATTACTTAGAATTAGTGCAAGTAATAAAAATATTTGTAAAATATAGCTGCAAGCAGCAACGGCGGATTCCTCCTCAATATTGCGGACCATTTCAAAATTGACATGGTAGAGAAATATATCCCACAGATGCAACATTTCAACGCGTTTGGATCAATGGCAGATTTGAAGTTGATTTTTGAAGGTTTCCACAAATGATCATTGTAAAGAAAAATCAGGAGTCAGTGAGAATTTTGGAGAAATACTTAGTGCTGATACAACACTACTTTAAAATTATTTTGAATTTATTTCTGCTGCTATAACATTAATTTGATTTACTCTGTGAGATATATATATACACATACATACTTTGGCTGGATTCAAGACATCTAGTGGACGATAAAGATATTGTTAAACTTAATATAACCGATATTAACAAAGATAATAATTCTTTTAATATCATTGTTTTTGGAGTTATAAGGTTGCCATGACACATGGTAACATACTGTAGTGTTCTCTTTGTGTGTGGCACAGATGAAGTCCATAGGTTAATGTTCCATTGTTTTATGGATGCAAGAAATATGTGCAACAGTTGTCAATTCACCAATATGTAAATAGTTCAGCCAATTTTTTTTGATTCCTTATTGCTTATCACCCTATAGAAACACATGTATCCCACATATATGTACCACAGTTCAAGTCAATTGGACCTATGGTTCATAAGAAGATTTTTGTAATTTTCAATGTACTGGAAAATCTATCAAGGTGGACTTTATGGGTCCCAAAAGCTTGTTTGTTCCCCATGAGAAATAAGGCATGTATACCAATTTTCAGACATTTTGGACTTATGGGGTGGAGGGTAAATCACATAGACTTTGGGCATGGCCTGTAGAATTAGTAGAATAAGAGCCTGTAGAATTAGACTATGGGCTCATGTAGACCATTTGTGGTGTGGGAGTTACTTGTGGCCTGTATTATCAATGTGCCCGATTTCAAAACTTCTTACCAGTCAGATCTTGAATTATTGGGCACTTTAGGGAGATAAGGAGAATAATAATAATAATAAGAATAAGAATACTAACAATAACAATAGGTTTCCTCCTGACGGAGGAATCCTAAAAATTAGAAAAACAAAATTTAGGAGGGGTAGTTGGTAAATTGTTGCCATATGGCAACATTGTGCAATGGTGGAAAGTGAATCATATAGTCATAAATAAAACACAATATATGAGATTACATTCCAATTACTGCATTTTCCAGACTATAAATTGCCACCTAGTAAGCATGTAAAGGATATATCTTCTAGAAAGGAATTACAGTTGTAAACAGTATGTGGATGGAATTACTCATTCAAAATACATACAAAAATTAGATACAATCTTTTAGATACAATCTTTTTAATCCTGAAACATACAATTTAGAAAATAAGTCTGAAATTACTACAGTTTTTCTAACTTTGAATGTGAAAAAATTTAAATATACTATTAGAGAAGTCTGGTGTTCTGTTTAGTTTTTTATTTTTTGTTTTTTTTTTGCTATGTAGGCCTGTTTCAGTTCATGAATGCACATACAGTACCACAGTTCCATTATCACATGTTGTTGCCATATGGCAACAATTAGATTTTACCATTTAACAGAATACTCAAAATATATAAACTTGTTTAAATGACATAACATAAATGTTAACTTATCTCAGATAGTGTATTTTTTTCCCCCAATATATTTATTGTCCTTTTCTTGTTTTATAAGCCCACATCAACCACAAGTACACAAGCATACATGCTTTCACATACACGTATTCAATTTACACTTCTTAAAAGAAAACATGCATTAAAAAATCTGATAGTGATAGTTGGGTATTTTTCCCTTTTAAGTAGTTTTGCTTAAATATTGAAAAATTAATCAAATATTGAGATTCCTCCAATGATGAAGTTCATGTGACTGCAGAAAAGGAAGTGCAAACAGCAGTTCCTGGTCATGTGACACATCATTATTTTTATGTCATGTCAAAGTTAAAGCCTCCTTTTTCCAGTTACATAGGAAACTAGTCGTTTTGTATTGTTGCATATCACAAAACTGGAGATAAATTATTGCCATATGGCAACACCATGCAGTAAAGGGTTGTAGTCATATCCGGGTCACTTTGTGTGTATAAATCATGGATTCCTTTCCCATGTTACTACAAACTGCAAGTACCAATTTTCTTATTTCTGTAATAATGATTTAGGTTCATGTCCTCGTGGATGAAGCTAAACTCAGAGAAGATGCCTTGAAAGCTCAGGTGCTGTCATTTGAAAAGGACAATTGTGCCTTGAAAGAGCAGAAGAAATCTGTAAGTTATGACACTTGATTTGATCTTGTAAGCAAAGATTATTTTTTTTTCCATATATTAATTCTTTTGTTCTGCTGTGTCCCTCACAACAGCTGTTGCAAGATGCCAAAGACTGGCAGGAGAAGCATGAAAAATTGAGTGAGGAAATCAAAGTTTACCATAAAACACAAACGGAGCTGGAGAATGCCCTTGTGCACAAAGAAAATGAAATCGATGTGAGCTAAACATTGTGCTTCGATCACACAACATACATTCACTTGTTTAATAGCATGGCCGAACCAGGATGGAACATTACAGACTGTCTTCTCTGCTAATAGGTTCTCTCTGGATGCATTGCTGAACTGAAGAGCCTTGAGTCATGTAATGATACAGAGCTAGAGAATGGTAAGATGACCAGCGTTCTCCGATTCTGGGCTTTAAAAACTGAATTTGGTTTTGTTAAACTGGTCTGGATATTCAAACTCGCTTCTTTTCAGACAAAAATGGTGATCCACTGAAGTCGCACCTCAAACAGATGATGGATGTCTCAAGGGTAAGTACGTATAGAAATGATTGCTATATCAATGCTTTAGTGCACGGTTAATTATTATTATTATTTTTGAAATATTGTGGGTGTTTACTCAGATCAAGGCTACGCTTTCAGTCATCGAGGATGAGCGAAATCGCTGGTTTGAAAACTTCATGGCTGAACAGAAAGCAAGACAGGAACTTGAAGGTATTTACCTGACTTTTACACTTAATGTGGAACCTGGGTTTTCAAGAGCTTTTCAAAAGACATTGGTTTGATTTTCATTTTTTATTCCCTCCCCCCAGAGAAATTTCAGAAGGTTGTTCATGACCAAACAAATCTGAAAAGTGAGAAAACCCATCTGGAAAACCAGTACAAGAACCTCCAACAGAGACTAGAAATTACAACTGAATTGTACCACCAGAAAGAAAATATCTTACACCAGTAAGTATCATCTGTCCATCTTAATGTTCGTTGACTATTCTACAAGGGTTATCACACTTCATGTGGATTTAGTTTTAGTCTTAGTATTTCTACAAACACATCATAGTTTGCCAACATCTATACTTTAGCTGGAGCATCTAAAAAAAAAATTGAGGCCAAAGGTTTACATACACACTAGTTTTTTTTTTCCACAAAACAATCAAGACAGATTTATTTCAGCTTTAATTCACTACATCAGAATTCCATTGGGTCAAAGCTTACATACACCATCTCTTTAAATAATCTGGAAGATTCCACAAATTGATATAATGACTTTTATATGCTTCTGATTGGCCAGTTGTCATAATTAGGAGTTAACCAGGAGCGCACTTGTGGCTGTAAAAGGGCCTACCTTTACAGTCAGTGGCGTTTTACCCTTGAGACCCTTGAAAATCCAAGCAACTCTGCCAAAACCTCAGAAAAAATTAATTTTTTCTCCAAAAACCTCCAAGTCCGGTTCCTCCTTAGGCACAATTTCCAAATAACTCAAGGTACTATGAACATCTGTACAAACAACCGTATGCAAATACAAAACACTATTTGTGGAGGAAAAAGGGGTGAGGCTTTTAATCTGAAGAACGCTATCCCACCTGTGAAGCATGCGGGTGGTAGCGTCTGGCTGACCAAATCTAAAGCCTTCTGTATGGTAATTATTTAACTTTAGACTTTTATTAAAACTTTTCTTAAGATCTGTTTTTATACTGCGCTGATGGCTGATGCTCAATATATATATATATATACAATATATATATAAAACAATTTTTCATTGCATTTATAGACAGTTTATCGTTAAATGTGACGTGATGCAGCCTGCTCTGTTAATTTCATTACAGTTGTATAAAGTAAGCTTATACACTCAGCTGGTTGTTGTTTATAATTCCAAATATTTCAGCAGATAGCTGTTAAACATTTTATTTTTTATTATCCTGTTAAACATTATACACTTATTATCTAATTTTGTGGAGTTCCTAATCAAAATTCTTAATGGTTAACAGTTCTGGTAATAAAATATAATGCTAGGAGAGGTGTTTTTTTATTTATTTATTTATTTTCATAGGAATATGGACACCACTGCTATTGGCTATCCAACCTATTGTTTTTTATTTTTTATTTTTTTTATTCATAGTTCACATTTAATATCTACATATAGATTTTCAATGATGTTCAACTCGGTGGACTGTGAGGGCCATTCCAAAAGCATCGTTATATCATCAGATATCATTTCTCACAAACCAAGCTTGATGCTTATGCCCATCTCGCAGGAAGTTGACTCAGGAAGAGCTGGAGCGCCACGAAAAGGAAACCAAGCTGTCTGAGGTGGATGGCCGAGCCTTGCAAGCTGAAGAGGAACTGAACCGCCTCAGGCAGAAAGTGAAGGACATGCAGGAAGAATTGCAGCAAAATGAGAGATCTCTTAAGGCTGAGGTCAGGCACTTGCCTATATTAAATGTGCTTTGATTTGTTTGGAAAGTACTTTTGCCACCCCTGTGTTCATGATTTTCTTTTATCCAATGTGTCTGTTTTTAGATTGCTGTTCAGGAAAAGAAAGCCCATGAGAACTGGGTAAGAAGTATAGCGTTGTGGATGCATGTCTTTTCTACTGTATACTGTGTCCTCTATGCACTGCTGGTACTGAACACAAACTTCCTTTGTGTGTTTCAGTTAAAAGCCCGTGCTTCTGAACGAGCCTTGATAGAAGAGAAGAGAGAGTGTGCTAATCTGCGTCAGAAGTGAGTGGAGTTTGACTTGACGCGGTCTTGCGAAATATCGACGTGGCGTGTTCGGTCTGATCTCATGAGCTTCTTTTCCTTCTCAGGATTGTGGAGTGTAGTGACAAAATGTCCGATTTAGAGCACGCACTGTACAAGTCTGGTCCTCTAGACCGTCACATGCCTCCTCTACAGAAAGGTGAGCTCTACTCCCCAAACCCATGCCCCCATCTCATCGTTTCCTTGTCATTACTCTTATTTTAATGTTTTTAGTTTTAATAATTGTTTTAATTCAATTTTACTCATGTTGTTTATATTGTTTAAACAGGGGATTCATACGGGCCTTCTCCTGTGAGTGGTGGTGCTCCTTCTCCTCCTTTAATGATAGAAGATCCTGGACGTCCTCCGTCTGGTCCTGTGGGACGAAGGGGTGAGCCTTTTGGTGAGTTGCTTCCTGTCTTTTCCTGTTCCAGTTTCAGTCTTATCCGAGCCAGCACTTTTTCTTTTCTTTTTTTTTTAATCTTGTTCTTTATAATGCTGTGACATCTACACGTCATGGCTTTTTTTAATTCAAACATCAACTTTCAATATGATGGCTTTAAATAGTGAACGACTCCAACATCTTCATTCAAATGTTTTTACAGAGAGATTGTGTGTACTGTAATACATTTCATCGCTTGCAATTAAAAAAAAATTTACACAGAGGCACACAAAAAATCAAACAATAATAACCAAGAGTAGCAGTTTCTTAGCTTACGTTTCCTCCTCAGTTTGTTTAGCAACGCTTGAAGTAGTTTGTATATTATTATAGCACTTGAAACAAAAAAGAGTGCTTAATGTGTAAAATGTTAAGAGATGCATGTACGAAACAAGCAGGTAGAGTTAATTGACAGGCTGAAGGCACTGACGAGGGCGAACCTGAGCAAGATGGTGGAAACACCTGTGAGGAAGCTAGTTTCACACAGGATGCTGTAACTGATATTGTTGATAGTGTCTGCTATGCTTGACACACAAACTGTAGAAGCTTCAGAAGCCAGATCCTGACATGTCTGGCAAAACACTGATGTGTTAATATGGAGAATTGGTGAAGCAGAGCAGTCAGATTCTGATCTTGAAGACCAGTGCAAGACTACACACCTGTGTTGCAAGTCTTGGAGGATTTTGAGAGGAGAAGCCTCCGACTTGAGTTTCGGGACTAAAAGAAGGCACGAAAAGGGTTGGATCCTGTAAAGTTCTTCGAGGGCTGGATTCTAGACATGAACATGAAGGACACTCGGGACAAGCTAGAGCTGCTCATCACACGTCGAACCAACAGTGAGGTTTTCTCGTGAGGCTTCATAATTACAAGCGTAAAAGAGCATTCCGGAGGTGACCGGAGCCAAGGAAGCCGTTCACCCGAGAGCAGAAGAAAGTTTCCTTCTTTTGCTGTGTGAAAGAAGAGGGTTGAAATGGCAGTGGCTCGGAGGCAGCTACAATCAAGGTGCTGAATGCACTTGAAGTGTGTGTATGTATACACAGTTAAAGACATAGAACTTTCCGAGCTCTACCAAACCATCAGTGGACATCAGGACATTTCCTTAATGAACTGTTGTCCTAGCTTTCACTATTCACCCCATCCCCTTTCCACACTTTACGGAAATAACAGAGAGTTTTGATGAAGAAGCTTCACCTGCTACTGAAGGCAGGGAGTGTCGCTTTGCCGCCCCCTTTTCTGGAGTGGTGTAACCATAGCGATGGCATTGTGACCTATGCTTTCAGTGTTAGGTTTACCTCCCTGCCTATAGACATGCTTACTTTATCAGCTGGCTCTTACCCAGTTCTTATTTACCCAGTATACTGCTTTGCAGAAGTAATCTTACCTGATTATTTTAGTTGACGTGAGAACACTGACTGCAAAGAGCGCTGGCACAGCTTGGCACATGGACTACATTTTCTTTAAGATGCGTCATTCAAATCCGTGAACCTGTCTGCTTTGTGACTCCTCCCAAGCAATAAAATCTGGACTCGCGTGCACAGAACAATGCTGACACAGTATTTTGTCGGTGTGGTGATTGTAGTGGTCAGCATGTGTCACAAAACACACCTTCACTTTTCCAGGACCGAGACTGCTCATGGATGGCCATAGCCGTTCCGCTGACCTCGGACATCCACTACCGTTTCGACCAGGTATGCATTATTACGTGTTCAGAATTCCTTTCATAAACACTGTAAGAAGGAAAATACCATAAAATCATTGTTGTGTTTTTTTTGTTTTTTTTTTTCTTTTAGAACTGTCTGTCCCCCGTACCTCATCTCCTTGCACACAGGATGGATCTGTAAGTATCCACGATCGTTACCTGTGCTGATAATTTTGACTTTTCTACATTTTGAACAGATGTTAAAGAAACCGTAGTCATGTCGTAGTCTCCATAGTCACTGTATGTGTTTCTTCACAAAAAAGCAAATAGCTCCAATAGATGCAAAGGCTGAGGTCACAATGCAGGCCTCCACTGATCCTACAGAGGCAGTGAGTACTTTGGCCGAGTGCTGGGATATATATTAAAAAAAAAAAAAAAAAAGAGGGGTGTGTGAATGATCATCATGCTATGCAGATTCAAAAGTTCCCAGTGCTGATTTTTGCGGAACACGTTTGTGGATGCCTAACTGATTGCTTTTTTCTCTTATTAAAAAAAAAAAAGAAGGGTGAATTCAGATAAATTAGGACAGATTTTGAATTTACAAAATTTCTAAGCTTTTTTTGACATGCATAAAAACAAAATCCACAACGTTTACATTTCTGAAATCTGCAAGGTGTTGACTAACTACGTGTGAAGGAATTCTATTTTAAAAATGCATGGCTAACACTTTGACAAAAACTGATTGAAAACAACATTTTCTTAATGGCCTGATTGGAAATTTTCAGTTGATTAGGCTTTTACTTTCATCCTCAATGACGGGTATAAAACATTATTTATTTGTAGCATACTTATCGATAAATCAAATTTACATTACAGGAATCTTCTCCATGTTCATCAGCAGACTATATAAACATTTGGAAGGGTTTAGTAGTTCTTCTTAGTATTTTCCAAATTCATATCCAGTCTTTTCTTTTCCTATATGATGCTACATTTAATGAAGTTTCATTTATCAGGCCATTAAAAAAAAAATGCTGCTAAGTTAAACTGTTCCAATTGACCTGACATCCAAATATACCTGAATTCACCCAACAATGCTGATTCTGACTGCTCTGTGTGTTAAGAAAATCAGTAAATTCTTTTAAATCACTGGTGTGAGATTTTATTACTGAGGCTTGTGGGATGTCTAACACACTGCTCATTGGTGGTTATCTGCTAAGGGGTTTTTAATTGCATGGCTGAAGTTATAATGTGCTCAGTTTATAGACGGCTATAAATTGGGTATAATCTGAGAAGAATCCTACTGTTCAATTCTTTTTCAGATCTCCAAGTCCCAGAGACAGGGATCATTTCTCCCATCTCCTATCAGGGAATCTCCTGTCCCAGCTTCAAATCCTCTTCCAAAGGCTTATGCCCCCCAACCAATGGGTGGACCATTTCCTCCAGTGAACGGACCACTTCCTCCAATGATGCGACCGCCCAATGGCCATTCACCCATGATTCCTCCTGGGCCTCCATTTGGACCCGACACCTGTTTCAGGCCACCCCACATGGACTCCTACAGACCTCCTCTTCCTTTGCGCCCATATGGACCCATCCCTCCACCCTTTGGTAAAATGAGTTCATATACTCAATGCTTAAGGATAAAACCAAGAGTAGACATTCAGATGCTATTCATTCTTTAAACAACCGATTTAACATGACACACCTGGGCAGTAAGAAACACTTGTCAAAACATCACTTGACAAAATGGGTGGGTTCAAATAAAATGTGCCATGTTCTAAGTTGTTTAACATGTCTAGATGTAAATATGAGGAAATGAAAGCTTAAATTCTGATCCATCATCTCATATTCTTTTGATCTCAAACCCAAATGTCTTCAAGGAAAACAATAGAATCGGCTTTGCCGTTCCAATACTTTCAGAGGGGACTGTATGCACAGTAGAACACTTTGAGAACTCAAGAGCATAGTGGTTGAATGTTTTTAGGATTTATATGGAATTATGGGTGTAACCAGCAGATAAACTGATTAGATTTTTGAATTGATCCAAACAGGGTCAAGGTCACAACTAGGCTTGTTTATATTTCTGAGTCAGTAATCTGTGGCAACGTTAGTCCATGAGACAAAAATCTCTATCCCTAATTTAGAGTCGTGAAAATAAATAAACCCTCACCTTATTCTTCTTTTTGTTTTTAGTGCATGGTCCACCTCTGAGGGACTTCCCTTCCATGGGTCCACGTCCACCATCGCACGGCATGCATGACTTCCCGCCTAATTTTGCCGGACCTCAAGACTTGCCTTTCCCACCCCGGCTCTTCCCTTCTGGGCCTTTGCCACCCCCTGGCGCCATGGTTCCACCCACGGCTGGTGCCCATGGACCAGCTCCACCTATACCTCTGCAGCCTAGGGATGGCCAAGAGATGCCACATGCCACAGATGTACCACCCGAGCAGAGGGTTGCACAGGATGCTCCAACACCTGCAGTAACACAATCGTGAACCAATAAATAAGCCCACCGTGCTCACTGCTGGACTTGATGACGTTCTGTTATTTTCCTATGCTTCACATTTCAAAATGCATAAATAATTATCATTTACACATTTTTTTTAATCATCAAGAAAGAAAAGGTTCACTCGTGCCAGTGTTTTCTGTAGGTCTGTACAAAGAAACACCTTTCCTGTGGAATTTTTCAAAACTTTGGAGGGTGTAAAAACAAATTCGGCTGTGTTGTTGAATTAATGACCACTACTTAACCCAAACAGATGTTTCTTAGTGAACTGTGATATTTTAGAGACTGAACTATTGTGCTTTTTAACTTGAATTAAGAGAGTAGAGTATTGTTTGTTTAGCCAAAGGATTAAGATCTCAGGCGGTTTTACCCCATTAATGAACAAATGCTTCGCTGATATGTTGCTTTTGTTGCTAAAAAATGCATGAAATTTAAATCAAAATGCCTTGAATAGTTAACTCAGCACATTATGCTCATCAAAAGTCCTTTATTTAGTGTGTTTTTATGATTTCTTTTCCTAGTGAAAAGACTCGCTTGCTGTCATATTGACAAACTATTTGTGCATTTCCCTTCATATGTGTACAATAAAACTGCCATGAATCAAATGAACAGAAAAGATATCAGTGATGGGAACTATTCATTAGAGCAGTAATGTCAATTTCCATTTACTACATCTTTTTTGCTGGTACATGGTTAACTCCATAAATGTTCACATCAAACGTCAGAATGAAGAAAATGTGTGACTTTAACTGTGGCATGGTGGTGGTTGTTACCAGATGGGCTGGTTTGAGTTTATCAGAAATTGCTGATCATCTGGGATTTCCACACACAACAGTCTCTAGGGTTTACACAGAACGGTGCGAAAAACAAAAAACATCCTGTGAGCGGAGAGTCTCTAGGCTGAAACACTTTGCTGATGAGAGAGATCAGAGGAGAATGACCAGACTGGTCTGAGCTGAGAGGAAGTATATAGTAACTCAAATATGCACTCTTTATAACTGTATTGAGCAGAAAAGCATCTCATGCAACACATCAAACCTTGAGGTGAATGAGCTTCAACAGCAGAAGACGACCTCAGGTTCCACTCCGGTCAGTGAAGAACAAGAATCTGAGGCTATCATTGGCACAGACTGGACAGGTGATTTATTTTAATTTTTTTCCTGATGTGCAACTGTCCAGTTTGGGTGGGTTTGTGCCCTTGATAGCCTCAGATTCCTGTTCCTTACTGACGGGAGTGGAACCCAACGTGGTCTTCTGCTGTTGTAGCTCATCCACTTCAAGGTTCAGTGTTTTGTGCGTGCTGAGATGCTTTTCTGCTCACCACGGTTGTAAAAAGTGATCGAGTTACTGTATCCTTCCTGGCAGCTTGAACCAATCTGGCCGATTTCCTCCGATCTCTCTCATCAACAGGACATTTCCACCCACAGAATTTTTGCTCACTCGATGTTTTTTGTTTTTCACACCATTCTGTGTAAACTCTAGAGACTGTTGTGTGTGAAAACCAGCCCATCTGTTACCATCAACCATACCACGGTTAAAGTCTCACTTTAGCTATCACACTTTTCCCCCATGCTGATGTTTGTTTAACTGAAGCCCTTGTCCTGTATCTGCATGATTTTACGAATTGTTCTGCAGCCACGTGATTGGCTGATTGGATAACTGCATAAATGAGCAGGTGTACAGGTGTTCGTATTAAAGTGGATTCCTATTAGAGTGTATGTAACTAGCATTCCGTCCATTGGCATTTATCTATCTATGTCTTAGGAAATCCACGGTTATATTGGGAATATGTGATGTGAAGACTTTCATGTTATCAGTGGGTTGTGAGTAAGAGTATCCAGATACAGTCAGGGGAGGAGATGTAAAGTCAGACAGGGATGTTTCATATAGTTTGCTGCCACTATTTGCGAGCTTGAGTAATGGTAGATATTGTTGTAAAAAGATACATAAGCAACTAATAAAAAAAATTATTTCTTGAATATATTTATGATGCAGATTAAAGTAAAAAAATTGTTGAAATTGTGACCAGAGAGAGAGAAGCTTTCCAGAGTCTCATAAACTAACTATTAACCACAAATACACCTCTTAGGCTACATGCTGTTTTCTATACACATCGTGTCAGTCTGAAGGGATAGCTATTATTTAATTCCCAATACATTGAGACTATATTTAAGTCAGTTTATTTGGATAAACATGTGGATGATGTGATATGATTATGATTAAATGAAAAGAGATTGTTTTGTATAACATGACTACTATACATATTAAACACACTGGATCCAATCTACAGGCATTTATTAGAGACAACTGGGGAGGTTAGAATTTTTTAATAGTATCATTGAAACAATATTCTGTACATGTCCTCCAAAAACACAGCAAAATCATATATCTTAAACTTTTATGAAGAGACGAGACGTAGGGATACATAGTACATATTTAGATCATTCTGAAATGCTGGAAAACAAGGATAGTGTTGAAAGATTCTGTGTTTATGAATATACGCTATATGGCCTAAAGTACATTTTGTGGACACCTGACCATCACACCCATATGTGGTTCTTCAACAAACTATTGCCAGACAGTTGGGAACAAAGTGAGCTCCATGAACAAGGACATAGTGTGTTAAGGTTGGAAGAAGGTGGAAGAACTCGAGTGTCCTGCACAGGGCCCTGACCTCATCGCCACTGAACATCTTTGGGATGAACTGGAACTGGAGCCTCCTCAACCAACATTAGTGTCTGATCTCAACCTCACTAATGCTCTTGTAGTTGAATGAACACAAATCCCCACAGCCACATTACAAAATCTAGTGGAAATCCTTCCCAGAAGAGTGGAGCGCATTATAACAGCAAAATCTGGAATAGGATGTTCAACAAGCACATATGGGTGTTATGGTCAAGGGTGCACCACAAACTTTTGGGCTTGTAGTGAAGTACTACAAATTTCAATGGGTTTTGGATGAGACTGCTTTTGAACACCCTTTTGAAACCATAATGAAGAAATGGGACACACTCAGACACCCTTCTCAGCTCAACTGTAAGTCACTTTGGATAAAAGTGTCTGCCAAATGAATACATGCATTTTTAATGAAATTACATCAACCATTCTAATGGTACCCTTTGGACTACGATCACCCACCAGTTCAATAGTCGAAAATCTTGTTTTTGCACAGAGAATAAAGGTCAAAGTGTTTCACTCCCTACTAATCTATAGATGTCTTGCAATGCAGATTCATATATCACAATTACTTGTCACTAAATTTCAGACACCTGGGAGCTAAACATATGAGTGCTGGCCATTACCATCAAGCCCGAATTCAGTCACTTTAGAAAACTTCACTAAAAATCTATTTGGGCCACATTTTCAGCGTAAAATCAGTAAAATATGGAGGTGTGACAAATGAAAGGAAAAGGCACTATAACCTGACTTAATCAGGTGTTGGGCCAGCACTAGAACAGTTTATCTTATTATACAGTGGAGGAAATAAGTATTGAACGCATCAACATTTTTTTCAGTAAATATATTTCCAATTAGATTATTCACCTGAAATTAATAAAATCAGTATTAACTCATGGAATCCACAGATTAAAGTCCATAAATGAAGTTTGGAGGTGGAAGCATCATGGTGTGGGGCTGTTTTTCATTACATGGTAGTGGCAGACTTCACATAACTGAAGGAACGATGAATGGAGCCCTTTACCGAGAGATTCTTGAGAAGATTCTGCTGCCATCCACCAGGATGATGAAGATGAAGATGAGACGTGGGTGGACCTTCCAGCAGGACAACGATCCAAAGCATACAGCAAAGGAAACTCTCAGTTGGT
>JANDJT010000102.1:26452531-26471168 GCA_024331685.1 Stegophilus panzeri | reverse complement strand
CCAGATTTCTTGAGTTAATACTGATGTCTGGTGAAAATTTCATGTTTATAGTCTCATTGGAAATATATTTACTGAAAGAAATGTTGACATGTTCAATACTTTCCCCCACTGTAACATGTAATGGTGAAGTTTACAGTGGCTCCATAAATTGATTCAAAACGTTTATTAAAAAAAAAAAAAAAAAACACCTCATGTGCATTCTTTGTTCTTCATTTTTTTAGAAGCAGAGTTGAAAAAATAGCTGTTTTTTTTTTTTTAGTTAATTAAGAGAAGGTAAACATCATATGTTTTGATTATTTAACTGGGTGATCATTTCTGTTAATGCATCTGTATTTTTAACCTTTGTAGTTGTGTATGTATGATGAACCATACAATCTGAAGCCTTTGTCCAGATTGCTATTTAAAAAAACAGGCTTTACAAATGTTCAATTTAAGGACTCTTGCAGTGTAGTGAAAGAACCGGAAACGCAGGAGCAGTAAATACAGAAGAATGCGGAAGTGGTTGTGCAACAAGCCTATTACGAGTTTTAATTTACAGCGTGGATTAGATGCTTTCTCAGGCCAGGTGTCAGGCTGCTTTCGAGGAATCAGACTCTAACTCTTCTGGGTATCTGACACCGGGTTAGAATTTAAAGCGCCACAACTGAAATGCTGTCATTTGTTTAAAGCAAAAACAAAGCAAAGCATTATTACCCCATGCCAACCTGCTGAAGGTAACTTACATCTGGTATTCATCAATTGCCTCCACCAGCTGCCCCCATGAATCAAAGTCCGTGCCCTTTTTTAAACTTGCATGCCATTTCAGGACGGTCTTGGTGACATCTGACATCTTCTCCAGCTGCAAGAGCCCGCCTCAGATTTAACATCGCGGGTCACAGGCTATTGCTGGTCGGTGTTAGTTAAATATGAACATGAGCTGATGCTCGCACGCGCTGCACCCGAACGGACCAAGCCCTTGTGCGCGTGCAACCGAACTTAACCGAATGCTGCACGCGGCTTTCTTCGTCAGTGGCAGTTCACAGATCGGAATTTCTCGGAGGTCAGCGTCATTCAGCCAAGAATTATACGTTTAAAAATCATTTTATTTCACCCTGGTTTGTTCAGACGCACCCCATGTGAACTACTGTCTTCACTACTGGTTAATTTTCAAAACAGTGTCTTTGTGGCCTGAAGTGGCTTAACATTTAAAAATAAAAGTCCCTAAGTGCCAAGCAAAAACGTTTCATTATGTAATTCAGTTTCAACTCTAACTAATTTCCAAATCCTTTGTGAAAGCCAGTGTGTGCGATATATTTGCGTTTAAAAACAACAACAAAATCAGACCAATGGGGAAAGTTTTCATCACTGCATCTGAATACTAAAAGGATATCAGTATCTAGGTACTTACTAAGTATTTACATTCTTACTGTATATACTCTGAAAAGAATATCTTCCCATCTAGGAGATTATTAGAACAGTAATTGCTGTTTATAATGACGAATACAGAATTAAACACTGTCATTAAAAGCCCTGCTGAAAAAACCCCAGCAACAACAGAAACCCTCATAGAATTTGTAATGGTTATAATGGGAATTGTATTGGTTTTAATGGAAACTGTAATGGTCCCTCTGTGTCTCTACTGGTAATTTCTTGCCTTCTATTGGTGGCATGTTAATATCTATTGGGTACCATTAAGGACCGGTAATGGTAATTGTAATGGTTTTAATGGTTAACTGATGGTTTTTAATAGTATTTGTGATGGAAACCAGTAGAATTTCTGTGATGGTTTCTATTTTTTTTTTTCAGAAGGGAATTTTCTGTAAGTAACAGCAACACAGTGGAAACATTTAACACGCTGAGAGAACACAGTATAAAGGTCAGCGTAGAGAATATACTGATGATAAAAGATTAATTTATATAATAATAATAATAATAATAATAATAATAATAATAATAATAAGCTGGAGAACAGTGTGTGTGTAAAACTGCTCTATAATCACCACCATGAGGCGCAAATGTGTTCATATTCTTGAAATAAAACACAACAATACTAAACACTATTAAATCAGTCATATTCTGTACAATTAAACCAATTATTGTTTAGATTAAAATACTGAATACCACAACATTCAATTATTTAGATAGCTACAGTTGGAAAATAACATGGCCGCCTTCATCCATGTTCGTCTGTTTTTAGCATCATGCTAACCCGCTAACTGTGATGAGTTATGTATATTTTCCTCAGACCAGTGAACTGTATAGTCAGTGTTATAGATTTAACAAGAGAATATATATGTATGTTTATTAATATAAAGATAATACTTGTGTATATACAAGGTAACTCGTTTAAAGGTAAAGAAGGTCTGCTTCGTTTCCTGTTCACGCTGTGAGCCGCCATGTTGAAATGACGTCACTTGATGAACTTGTTTCTGAGTGGGAATTCCGAGTTGAGGGAATGTTTTTATTATTATTATTATTGGGGGGAATTACGAGTTACGACATTTACGTCAGTGTTTACGTAGACACCAGGAAGAACGTTCCCTATTTTGTGTTAGCTGTGCTTTTTTTTTCTTGGAAGCGGTTCCGATAAAAAAAAAAAAAAGAGAGAGAGAAGGAAAGGTTTGACAGTTCAGTAGCTACTTTTCGCGTTACAGGTGAATTCAGTAGTTAATCCTTAATGAATTGGTTGTTTTTTGTTAGCTTGGTGTTTAAAGGGATGTCTGTGTTTGGCTAAATACGCCGTTGTTCATGTTGCGTAGTTAACCCTGGCTACATTTCATGTGAATGTATAATATATAATAGGTATACACATCATATATACATGCTTGTCAGTGGCTAAATAAGATAGGTATATGATTTTTTAAGAATATGAAAGCATTTATTCGGTTCAATCAACAGTTATAATCTGTGACAAAGAAGAAGAAAAAAACTACTTAGTACTGAACTGCCTGACTATCACATAAGTACATCAGCAATGGCCATGAAGACCTCCTCTAACTTGACAGTTTTATCAGCACAGGTGTGAAAGGAGCCCCACTATGACCCACTGGTTTCACCGGAATCCTCTGAAGGCTACAGCGCCTGTCTCATTTAACCTGTACGGAGTGGCATCCAGTCCTGCTGCCAATAAAATCTGCAAGTAAGTTCCCTGACTGAGCTGATGTGACCTTAGGTGATGGAATTGATACGACTTTTTGTCCACAAAACAAGCTGATGTTGATTTTGTTTGTGCTACAGCGATCTGAGGACGACAAGGGCCAGGCTTCTGGACATGTTCACAGATGCTACGTGCACTCTGGAGATCATGAAGAAGGCCACTGATGAATACTTTTCTCTTTTACAGGGTTCGTTTTGTCTCCTTGTATAATATCTTAAACCAGGTGCTACCAGGTACACTATACGGCCAAAAGTATGTGCACACCTGACCTTCACACCCATAAGTGCTTGTTCAACATCCCATTCCAGATTCATTTGCTGTTATAATAAGCTCCAGTCTTCTGGCAAGTCTTCCCACTAGATTTTGGAGTGTGGCAATGGGGATTTGTGTTCATTCAACTACAAGAGAATTAGTGAGGGCTGACGTTGATGTCGGGCCACTCGAGATCTTCCACTCCAACCTTAATACACCATGTCCTTCTTCATGGAGCTCGTTTTGTCCACAGGGGCACTGTCATGCTGGAACAGGTTCCAGTAAAGGGAAACTGTAATCCTACAGCATGGTGAAGAACCACATATTGGTGTGATGGAAGGGTGTCCACATACATTTGGCCTTATAGTTTAACCTGGTTTGAACAGCAGACATAAATAAAAACTTGTGCTTGATGGAATTTCTTACCTTATTTACACAACGCAAGAATATGGCGACAAAGTGCAAGTCGGCACCCAATTGAAAAGTGAAACACGAGAACAAGCTACTTATAGACATTTACATCAGTTCCCTCATGTATAAGGTTTAATGAATATCAAGACCTTTCTGTTCTTGTACCGCTTGACCTGTGTAGGGTTCATTGTATCTCTGGATGGTACTACACAAGAGAACAAACTGCGCTTCATTCAGAACTTTAAGTGGACTGACACTTTGCAAGGAAACACACCAAGGTAACATAACCTACAGAGAACGAAATATAACAAAATAGTACCTCAGTAACTCTCTGGCTGTGCCACATGGAAGCTTTTCTTAAATAAGTGTTATTACATTTATCATTGATTTCCTGTCATGTGTAAAAGTGTTTGCTAGTCAATCATTTAAGGAAACATATTTAATGCATTATGTAAATTGTATTGCAATGCAGCAATAATATAGAATTGTTTTTCTTTTATTTTTCTTATTCAGTTCTCAACAAGATGCTGTGTTTGAGCTGGTATCCATGGGGTTTAACATTGCTGTTTGGCATACCAAATTTGCATCAAGGCTTGCAGGAAAGGAAAAGTGGGTACATTAGTTCTTATATATCCTTTACAACAGAGAATGAAAGTGGGGCTGCATGATCCCTGATGAAATAGGAATTATGATTGTTCTTTTTGGGTTGGTTTTTATTATTATTTTTTTTTTTCTTTTAAATGTGGCCACCACACAGTGGTAGAGGCATTATGCTTTTGGGGTGTCTGTGTGTTTGTCTAAGTTGCAGCAAGGTCAAATATTTAAAGTAATTTTTCTTCAGTAGCTTCCTTCATGTTCCATGTGAATTTTCCGGGTATTTCAGTGTAGTGGAAGTACCCCATCGACGCCAAAGGCTACTTGAACTAGATGTTGACCTATTGATCGGTTTTGTTGATTAATTGGCACTGCTAACTGATTGCTGGAACTGTCGGTTATTGGCAAGAATCCACACCGATATTGGCCTCTAGAGGCGACCAATCATCAACCAATTTTGTTGTGTTATTTGAAGTGTTTTTTCATTCTCTATTTTTATTTGTTATTTAAATTGTTACTTTTTGGTTCAGTTTGGATGTATATTTTTTTTATTTATGGGGCAGTGGTGGCTTGGCGGTTAAGGCTCTGGGTTACTGATCGGAAGGTCGGGGTTCAAGCCCTAGCACTGCCAAGCTGCCACTGTTGGGACCTTGAACAAGGCCCTTAACCCTCTCTGCTCCAGGGGCGCTGTATCATGGCTGACGCTGCGCTCTGACCCCAGCTTCCTAACATGCTGGGGTATTCGAAGAAAAGAATTTCACTGTGCTGTAATGTATATGTGATCAATAAAGACTCATTATTATTTACTTTAATATTCATTCATAGTTAATATATATTAATATTTATAGATTCATTTCATTTAAAAAAGTACACTACATTTTCATGGTACAGTCAGTACTTTTTTTTTTTTGTAATAAAGTTTCTTTGAGTGTTAGGATTTCATTCAGTATCAATTTTAAAAACTATCGGTTGATTTAATCGGTTATCGCCAGCTAGGTACTGCCCAACTTAGTTATCGGTATTGGTAAAATCCACTATTAGTCGAATTTGAACTTAGGCATTTTTATAATACTTAGATGCACCAGTTCTAAGGAACAGTGTGTATATGACATTATTACATACTTTACACTGACCAGCTCCTTTACTGTAGCAGACAGTGGTTGTTTGGGAATTATAGCTTTTGTGTATTTTGAATTACTGAATTCTGGCAAACATGTACTTCACTAGCATTAAAAAAATCCATACGAGAGCTCCACGAGTGCAGTGGATACTAGAAATAGCAGGTCACATGGAACCATGACAATGAGTTCATTGGTCACAGTGAATAAGGGGGAATAGTAACACTCTTTGTTTTATGTAAAATGGGTGCCCAAGTGCAAATATTGCAGAATTGATGCTTTTATTTGAATCTTATTGCATTGAGGGGAAAAAAAACCAGGATATCAACATTTTATCTTCTTTTTTTTTTGTACAGCCCTAATATGAAGTCATGTATGATAAGTGCATGTAATTGTTAACACCATCTATGTAACCTTTTAATCATAGCATCACTGAGGATGAGGCGAAAGATGTTCATAAGAATCTGAAAATTGCGGCTGGAATTTTCAAGTACCTCAAGGTAAATTTCTCTCTGGACAAAAAAAGAAATAGATCATGCTTCGATGTTTAGTGTATATATTTCATACCTGCTACTTTTCTAGTAGTAGTTTAATAGTCGATGATGTTTCTACACTGTAGATGCTTGACGGATTTCTTCCTTTCTTCCTTCCAGGAGGTTCAGATACCACGCCTCATCACGCCAGTGGAGAAAGGCAGAGATATGGAGCCCAGGGTGATTGACACATACATTGTGCAGAGTCAAGCAGAGGCTCAAGAAGGTGTGGAAAGAACGTTCTTTGTTTGTTTGTTTTTTGTTTTTTTACATTCCCTGTTTACTTTCTCCACCCCCACTGGTGTATTGCAAGAACAAACAAATCATTTTGGGCATTGTATTTCTCCCTTTCCATTTAGTGACCATTGCTCGTGCCATTGAACTGAAGCATAATGCTGGCCTTATTGCAGCTTTGGCACTTGAGACAGCAAACTACTATCAAAAGGCTGGTACGTTTGAGATAACACTAACAAAGAAGCATAGAAATGTGTAACCTATGTGTTATTTGCATATTGACATGTTCCAGTGAATAAACTCTCCCTCTTACTAGATCATACTCTGAACACTCTGGACCCAGAGTGCAGCAATAAATGGAGAAAGTACCTGCAGTTGAAGCAGCACTTTTACATGGCTTATGTAAGTCTTTATTAACATCAGAGCCGATGTGTTACAATTGGGTGACAACAATTAAGCCTAAAATAGCAGAAAGACCAGGGTTCCGTAATCTCATCTGCAAGAGGCTGGTGTGGCTACAGGTTTTCACACAAAAGATTACATCATCAGAGCAGTACTGATGTGTGTGTCATGCACTATAATTTCCCAATCTCCCAATCCCTTAATCACTTTAATCAGAGCCCTTTACAATGTGTTCAAAAGGTGAAAAGAGCATTCTCATGATTCTCCCTCTTGGCGTTGATATTTATAGATTGTATTTAAGCTTCAATTCACGCCTAAATGTGGCAAATCTTTTTTTATTTTTAATCACAGGCTCACTGCTACTATGGACAGACTCTCCTTGCTAGTGATAAGTGTGGCGAGGCCATTAGATCCCTACAAGAGGCCGAGAAATGTGAGTACTTTCAGATTAAAAGCAGGCTATTCCAAGTATACGTTTATTATCATTTTTACACACGACTCTGTACCTCAGATATGTGGAATTATAATTTGGGCCCACATATCGTAAATGTCTCATTTGGGTTGTAATGTAATCGTTTTTTTTTTTTTCTTTTTTTTTTTTTTTTTCTTGAGATTATTTACGTGCAGAGGCACTGTGTAAAGAATACCGTCAGACCAAAGGTCCAGGCAGCACTGCCAAGCCGTCTGAACAGCTCTTCTTCAGGAAGCTCGGCGGCCAGATCAAAAACACTCTGGAGAAATGTCAGCGGGAAAATGGTTTCATGTGAGTACGGGGACAGACATGCTGTACACCATAACACGCACATTCCCACATTCCCATAGAGTTATTATTGCACCTAGTGGTCAGAACTGGGAACTGCAACAAGTGCTGATAAGACATCCGTACATCCATAGGGGCAAGTTTTTGTGTGCCCCATGCTCACACTATGAACATTTTCAGTGGAGCCAGATTGGGCTAGTTTAAAAATCTTAAAACCGAATAATAATGATGTACAGGACCATTTCCATTGTAAGATATGTTGCAAATATTGGGAGAGCGAAAAGAGGAGTATGGAGTGGATAATGGCTGTACATCAAAAATTAAAAGGGAAAAAGGGTTAGGGTTAACCCCCCAAAAAGTTAATTTTCCAATGCCCAAATTTTTTAAGATTAGTTTAAGATATTTCGTGTGCTTATTGAGATATAGTTGTACTGGACATTTTCCTCAAACCCTGCAACCCTGGTTAACGATATGTCCTCAAACATAGATGAACAAAGGTACGTTTAAACCTAAAACCACTCAAAGCGAGCTGCTAGACTGTACGGCGGATGACTGCGTGTTGTCGAGTCGCAACTGCTGATTACGGGATTTACTCTAAAAATTCACTAGATAATAATCTATAGCATAAGTCAAGTGGGATAGCTTCTCGACTTGAATTTGTTTGAGGCTATGTCGTTATTAACCAAAATATATGGTCACGTGCAGCTGCTGCTCATCGATTCTGATTTTACATAACCTGATTATGTATTTGTTATCAGGATATGTAATTCAGCTTACATCTAGCCGATTAATACCCCAAAATTCATAACTAATACCAGCACTTGAGTTTCTAACTGTCAAACTGGCAAGTAGTGAATCTCTGGAATAGCTTGTTCATTTCAGGCCTTGTTTGCTTGGTTTGGGGTGTTTGGGGCTGAAAGATGTGGACCATGTGTGGTCCCTGAAGATCAGTTTGGGGAAAACTGACTTGAGTGAACTGGCCTTGGTTAGATGGTGGACTACAATCTCAGATACACATGTACCTGGAATGGTGTTCACAGTGCATTTAAAAACTTTATGGTTTATAGAAAGGTTGTTTTTTTTTTTGTTCGTTTTTTTTTTTTTTTTTTTTTTTAAAGATATTTGATTTTGTTTGACAGATACTTCCATAAAGTGCCTGCAGAGGCACCTGCTTTGGAGCTGAAGGCAAGTTATGGTCTGGCAGAGCCCGTTATCTTTGAGCTTCCTGCTCTCAGCAGCCAGTGTACTCCTGAGGTCTACGCCACATTCGATCTCACTAGAGGACCAAAAGATGACAAGGTATTAGATGACAAATTAAGCAGATAAAAATCGTCATGTTTGTTATATTTGAAAGACGTAGCAACAATCAAATGCTGGCTAGATCTATTGACGTATTCATTCTTTGATTGCTCCTAGGCAACTGTGAAACCCAAGCAGGAGGAGGAGATTAAGCCTGTGAAGGAACCTGATCTCAAGCCCCAGAAAGACACTGGATGCGTGATCTCTTGAGCACTTACAGGATCATCTGAGAATGAGAGCATAGATACTTTTCTGATTCATTATGTTCATTAACATGATTAATCAAAACTGGCTGATTGTTCATAGCTGTATGAGATCTAAAATATAGAGGTGGTAAGTAATACTCATGTTATTATGATTAACCTTACGTACTGTCATTTACTCCACAAAGTGTTCTACAAGACAAGTGTAGTCAATAGAACATTACTCCAATTTTATAATTATATTGAATTGTCCACTAAAATGCTGAAAGCGCTGCAAGAAAGACCACAATTTGTCAGTTCTATTGAGTTAAAAGTAATTCTTTTCTTTCATGTTCAAGCGTTTTATGAAAACAGAACTTTTTTTTGTTAAAATATTTATCTAAATCTCTAGTTGATTTAAGTAAAAGGGATGTCGGGTAATATTGTAGAATAAGGTGCAAAGGTCACTAATCTGTAGAGCAACTAATGTCAACTAAATTAAAACACGTATACACATTCTTCATAACTTATAAGCAAAATGATCAGTCTGTAAATGGATGCTGGCTATTAAAATATATTACAAATGAAAAAAGCATGTATTATTTTAACATTAAGAGTTCATTTTTAAAAAATACTGGTATTGTGCACATTTAGCAGAGTGTAAAATTCTGTTCATTTGCATCCATTTGGCACATGAAAGGGAATCTCTCTGACAGAAAAGTCAATCAAACAGCCGAGATTGTAGTTAGCAAGTCGTTGTAATGGCAACAAGTTCAAAACGAAGAGAAAGGTTTCAAACAATGCGTAACAATAATTCATTCGGCACCAGTCCACCTAGTTCAGTAGCAGTGGGTCATAACCATATGTGTAACGATTGGACTATTTGGATCAATGCACCATTTTTAAACGGCAATGATCATAAATAGAATTTTATTGATTATAATTCATTATAAATCGATTATTACAGATTATAAATTTGTAGCGGTTCATGGGAACGTAAATCAAAATCTCATAGTAATATTTCCAACACGTTGTGGAACCCATGCCATGAAGAAGGGGAGGACACCCAGTATTAGTATAGTGTTCCCAATAAAGTGACCAGTGGATGTATGTATGTAAAACCCATTTGTTAAAACAATGGTTCTGTAAAAAGTGAGATGTATTATCAAATGTAACTTGGTTTTAATGTTATCTAGTTAATGCAAACATGCTAAAACACTCTCTTGTCAGCTTAAAACTCACTATCATGTATTTAATGCCTTATACCAGTAAAATGCTTGTCAATTGTGTATTTTGGGAATTGTTTTATGTACCGTGTGCACTGTATGCCTGTAAATAAATAGCTAAAATAGATTATAGCTTATAATTCACACATAATAAAAAAAACCTATACATTAACAATAATCTGTGTAACAAATTAAAACAAACATTTTCTTTTTACTAAATAGTATTACCTTCACTGTATGAAGAAATTAAATAAATACACTACTAGCCATTGTCAATTTCTACATTTACAGTCAGGCACTTATTTACACAGTCAAACGTAAAGTACCATGTAAAACAAAATTGCTAGCGTTACATGAACTCTTATCATGCTCATTTGTGCCCATGTTTTGATACTTCTATTCCATATACATATACAACCCCAATTCCAAAAAAGTTGGGACGCTGTGTGAAATGTAAACAAAAACAGAATGCAATGATTTGCAAATCTCATAAACCTGTATGTTATTCACAGTAGAACATAGAAAACATATCAAATGTTTAAAATGAGGAAATGTACCGTTTTATGGAAAAAATAAGGTAATTTTGAATTTGATGGCCACAACACGTCTCAAAAAAGTTGGGACGGGTACAACAAAAGGCTGGAAAATTAAGTGTTAGTAAAAAGAAACAGCTGGATGTTAACTGGCAACAGGTCAGTAACATGATTGGGTATAAAAAGAGTATCTTAGAGAGGCAGAGTCTCTCAGAGGTAAAGATGGGATGGAATCTGGATGGAAAAATATGTTGCTCTAAAACCTGTATATACCTTTCAGCATTGATGTCTTTCCAGATGTGCAAGATGCCCATTCCATAGGCACTAATGCACCCCATACCATCAGAGATGCAGGCTTTTGAACTGAGCGCTGATAAAAAGCCAAATGGCCCCTCTACTCTTTAGTCCTCTTTAGTTTAGAGGACACGGCGTCCATGGTTCCCAAAAATAATTTCAAATTTCGATTCTGACCACAAAACAGTTTTCCACTTTGCCTCAGTCCATTTTAAATGAGCTTTGGCCCAGATAAGATGGCGGCGTTTCTGGATCATGTTCACATATGGCTTCTTCTTTGCATGATAGAGCTTTAACCAGCATTTGCGGATGACACGGCGAACTGTGTTCACAGACGATGAGTTCTGGAGGTGTTTGAGCCCATGCAGTGATTTCCATTACAGAATCATGCCTGTTTTTGATGTAGTGCAAATACAGAGATGAGCCACAAAATTCTCGATCCAAGAATCTACCAAAGTGATGTAAAGGTCAAACATGGTGGAGGTAGTGTCATGGCTTGGGCTTGCATGGCTGCTTCTGGAACAGACTCACTAATCTTTACTGATGATGGAACTCATGATGGTATCATCAGAATGAATTCAGAAGTTTTCAGGAACATTTTGATCTGACAATTTACAGAGAAATGCATCCAAATTAATCGGGAGGAACTTCATCATGCAGCAAGACAATGATCCAAAACACACTGCTGACTCTACAAGGACTTCATCAGGGGGGGAAAAGTGGAAGGTTGCATCACCAGACATTAACCCAGTTGAGCAGCATTTCACCTCTGGAAGAGTAGACTGAAGAGAGAAATCCCCCGAAACAAACAACAACAGAAAGAAGCTGCAGTAAAAGCCTGGAAAAGCAACACAAAAGAAGAAACCAACAGTTTGGTGATGTCAGTGAGTCACAGGCTTGATGCAGTTATTGCAAGCAAGGGATATGCACCAAATATTAAGAGTTATTTACTTTAAGACTATCTGTTCCTATACATTTGCTCACCTAAAAATAGGGTGGTCTGCCACCAAAGGTAACATGTTCCAAGTTGTTAAACACATCTAGAAGTAAATATGATGAAATGAAAGCTGAAATTTTGATCTATCATCTACTGACTGTTCTGTACTGTATATGGGTGGATGTCGCAACAGGGATTAAAAGTGAAGCCAAAATGTCAGTGAGGTCGTCTAGTGGCTGTCTGCGCTACAGTTTTAAACCACATCAATTTACATGTAAGTGAATAGAAAGCGAGTCAAATTTACCTTAGCTTAGCCGTTATGTGTTTTTTTGGTTGGTAAAACTGTTTACTATATATTACCAGGTGAGTGCACAGCACAACTGATTTGCATTTAGTGACGCCCACAAAACTCCATAAAAGGCAAAGTTCACAGAGTGGAAAGTGCAAAATGATTACTTAACAGCTAAAAAAGAAGAATTCCTCAGAAGCAGAAGCACTGTGGAAGTACTTTTGACTCACGTCTGTGAGAATTGAAATAGTATTATTTAGCAGCGTAATAAGCAGCGTTACAGCACCTGAAAAGGCCAAAATATGGAGAGAAACCAAGAGTCCACACTGATGTAGTCTTGGAGTAACAGGACACCATGCACAGACCGGCCCATCTTCCTTTAACCCTCCTATTATGTTGGGAAAAAAAGTTACATCCAAAGTGACTTCCAGAGTTTAAATACACACCAAAACAGCAAAGAACAATTTAAAACAGTAAGCCTTTATTATGGCTTGTCCGAGACAAGCCATAAGAAGAAATATTTGCATGTAAGTTCATGACCCTAAATGAGGAAAGTCAAAAAAATTCAAAGAGAAAAAGAGAGATTAACCAGTATTTCAGACATCTCAATTGTGGAAATGAGTCAAATTGACCCATAACATAATAGGAGGGTTCATAAGCTAGGGTTTTTCATAATTGAATGACTAGTTTATTTAACTTAACCCGAATGGATTTGGGTTGGCTTGCTGCTTTTATTTTTTATATGTAACATTTCTTTAATGACATTAATATGAAACGACTGGATTAAACAACAAAAAAAAGTGTGTAACTGATATAAATGAGCGACGTGAACTTGACAGAGTGATCTGTAAATAGTTTTATTGAGGCACAACCCTTGGTTAAGAAGCAGAGGCTTGCTTTTTTTTGTTGTTGTTTTTGTTCCCTGTGATTCTTTCCCTCAAGCTTGAACTTTTTATTTCTGATTATGGTATTTGTTAATTGCGTTATTATTATTATTATTATTATTATTATTATTATTATTAGCAGCAGCAGAAGCTGTAGTAGTATTGCTAGGGGACATTTATTTTGACAAACTCTTATCAAACCCGGAAGTACACAAGAGACGGCAAAACACATTCTGTTAGACTGCAAAAGATATAAAGAAGAAGAAAGAACTGAGTTAGAGATGCAAATTGGGAAGCAAAACATGACACTAGAGAACTTGATTAGAAAATCATCTGGAAAAGTGCACTGTCCCCTAATAAGTTATCTGGAAAATACTGGGATAAGTGAGAGACTTTAGTAATTTAGTATGAATATCTAGTATATATATATATATATATATATTTATTTATTTATTTATTATTATTATTATTACTTTTCCCCCTGCCAAGCTGCAGCCCATACTCCAGTCCAGTAGGTGGCGGTAATGCACCTTAAGTTGCTTTGCCAACCGCTATTAAAACCAAAAGATGACGACGAAGAAGAAAACCAGGAAGTAAAATGAGCTAATTTGTTGGTGTAACGCCGCATGGCTTTGTAGCTTTTGTTGTTCTTTCTTTCTTTAGTCAACGCACGAGAAGCGTCCAGAAGAGTTTAATTAGAGGTGTTGATTTCATGTTGGTTCCTGCAGAGCACGTGGTCCCTGAGAAGCAGAAACGCTTTCAGTAGAGACACTGCTAGCATATTTTAAAGAAACCGCAAGGTATGGATAATCTTCAATCGGAGCTGTATATTCCAGACGCAGATCTGAACGATGAGACTTCGGAGGATGAGAGAAGTCTTACGACAGTGAAACAGGCCGGTTTGCTGCACGTCTATCCCATTAAAGGTAGGCTCCTTAAAGGTGCAGTAGTCGGTTTTTTACATTCCTAAATTGTCCAAACAAACTGGAAGATATGTAGAGCATGTTTTAAATAAGCAACGGATTAAGTCGGGGCCTTAGCAAAAGTGTATTAAGTCGCTGAGAAAGCACGTATGGGAAACGGTTTCCGGTCCGGAATTTTTGTTTATGTTTGGTTACTGCTGCTATCAGTCATTTTGCGGACACTCTATGGTCCACCGTAGATCCTGTGGGCGGGGTTTCGTGAACATCGGCGGGAATCATTAAAATGTTGAACCCATGTAGTATAGTTTGCTGTTATAGTTTTGTTTGTTTACTTCATTTCATTTTTAAAACAGAAAGAGAGAAAATTGTATGCAGAAGCCCCCAAAGCCCTGGGTTTTTCAGCTATTGACCGATTAAACTGCTTTTAAATACATAAATAAATAAATAAATAAATAAATAAAAATCCCAAAGTACAATTTCAGCACATTTTATTTATGAACAAATACTCAAATATTAGGCTCTTAATTGATATTTATGCATCAATATTCTGGTTATATGTTCATTAGAGCGATAGTGTTTTATTTCCACCAGCAGAACATATTGGGTCAAAGTTCACATTATTTATAGGATGTTTATTTCAGAGTCGGTTCAGCTCAAGGCATCTATGAACTATATGAATGTTTCATTACAGAATCAGGTTTTTTTTTGTTTTTTTTTAAAGATCAATTATTAATATGTCCATAAAGACAAAGTTTAAAGTGGGTAGCAGACGTTCTTGGGTCTCATACCGTTTCATAGTGTGTATCAATTTTAAAAGAAAATTGTTTCTGTTAAAAACAGAAATGACCGTAATATGAGGCCCTTTCTTTGTGAGCATCATGCTTCAAATATTTATGTTGTTCATAACTTGTGGGTTTTTTTTTTTTGTTGTTACCTTGTTATCAATTGCTTAATTGTATTATTATATTATTTCATTTAAGGGAAAAAAATGTGTAAAGAAAGTGGATTCCATAAAACTACAAGGTTATGTCTTCAAGCCATTAGAGATGCCATTCTGCATCATCGCTGGCAAGAAGCTGCACAGTATTTAGATGTTTACACTCAAACACTGGAAGACACCACAGTTAGCAAGCAGTCAGTAGCCTGTGAGGTAAGTGAGATGAAAATCACCCCGACTTTATTCACCAGTAGTTGTAAAGTCAGTCCAAACAGGATTTCGCAGGTTTTTTGGGATTGTTGCCACCAAAAATGCTTGATTATGCTGTGGCATTTAAAAAAAACATTTAAAAAAAAGAATTTGCAATGGAGTGTTTTTGTGCTTGCTCCTCCCCCCCCCCAACTAATTGAGTTGGTGAAATCGCAGTGATGTTTGTTGGTAAATGAGACCTTTGACTGTACTCATGTTCGACGCACGTGAATCGATGACAGCTTCAGCTGAGTGCGCGTTGTGATGACATCACATGATGCGTCTCGGCCCAAATCTGCGGTGATTTTTGAAAATTTGCAAGCTCCTCTGAATCTTGCTGGGTTCACTTGATTTTGCGTTAATTTCTGCGATCACGAATTCCTGGAGGGACTGATTTTATCTCCATTCATGACCTTATTCACCTTATTATTACTCCTTATTTTTCCTCACAAAACTCTAAAACTATCCAGTAGGTCATCTGGATGAACTTGTGGTCATGGTGCACTTACATTTCTCTAGAGATGTTGAATGTGAAATATTTCTTTATGGTCTCATTGTTTTCTTTTGTTCTCCCCCCAGATTATTTGGAGACTCGGCACTGAAGTCCTCCAGCATCATCCAAAGAAAGAACTGGAACATTTTAATGTTCTTTATGAGCGGATGAAAAACACTGGAGTGAAAAATTTTGCTAAGGTTTGATTTTTATATCTGTAGTGTATTTTTGTCTTTTTTAAACAAAGTTACATGGAGTAAATAAAAGCTTAAAGAAATAATCTAATTCACTAGTACTGATAAAGTCCTGAATCACAAGAGTGACTTAAGCTGAAGTAATAACTTGCTGTAAAATATACTTGAGTGTCAAAAGTCCAAAAAATTGTTAAACGGTTAAAATAATGTGATGGTGGATTTACAGTATTTCCTCTATCCAAACACATGGAGTTTACTGAAACAAAAGGATGTTGGATAACCAAAGGAAAGAAAATGCCATTGGTGAAAGTTATTAATTTTAAAATGGTAGATATTTATTAAGTGCGTTTCAGGCGATGATTATAAATTCTTTATCAATTTTATTCTGTCATTCCAGCATTTATTCATTTTATCTGTGTGAAATTAAACTCCTGCTCTCCTTATTTTGCGAAGATCTGTTTGGAACACGCTTTCCACCTTCTGTTGAACGGCCAGATTCACAATGCCAAACAGCAGCTATCGGTCGCAGTGAACTGGAGGTATGGCAAGCATTCTGCAAGTCAGGGTCTGGAGTTAAAGCTCATCCATGCGTACTGCGGCTTTCTGGATTATTTGCTCTGGTCTTCAAAGAGGCAGGCCTTCTCTGATGCAGGTAGGAAGGCTCCACTTCATGTCTGTGCTGGATCTCTCTCATCAGTTACTACAAATTAGTATATTTATAGACATTTTCAGAGGACAGTCCAACCTCTTAGTGGTCTTGCTTGCTGGGTAAACCAGTGTTGGATGTGTCCGTCAAAGTTAGCAGCAGGGATTTTCATACAGTTTTGAAACACATTAAGGCGTGCTAATGTGTTGCAGCCCGTATGCTGTCTTGCAATGTAGCTCTTGTCGATACCACGAGAAGCAACTGTTACACTTAATAAAGCAGGTGATTCATCTGTAATGTGTAAAATGGCAACAGATTTCTGTATTTGAATTATATTTTCTATTTACATATGCAACCTTTGGGTCCAAATAACAATTAGAGTCCAGTAAGAACAATAAAGTTGCATTTGCGATTTGTGAGCATGAACTTATATTTATTTATTTATTTATTTTTAAAGTTACACCAACCTCCCAAAGCTAAAACTGTTCTCTCACCAATCCTACATTTTAAATAAAATGAAATAAAATCCAAGATTTGTAAAGCCAGCTGCTGCCATAACAAAATATAATGATGTGGAATAGATAAAAGCTATTTAGGTGGCTGTCAGACTGAAGACTGAATGACTGAAACAGGAATTGAGGCACTATGGCAGTGAATGCAGTGTTGGGCATACATTTCGTGACTGTTTGCATATTTAGTATTTTCAAATGAAGCTTTTTTGTTTTTGTTTTTTCCCCAGTATGTCTGAATTATCATAGGTTGGCTGTTTGGGATTTAAATTCTGAGAACTGAGAGATGTCCTGTCCTTTGCACACTTTGTTCTTTTATAAGTTGCCGATTTCGTCTCTGCTCTTTGTGTGGCTTTACTGTTGTTCTCCCCCAGTCTTAATAAACGCTGTGCTTTTATCTATTTTATCAGAGGATTGCGGAAATAACCATGAGATGCACAGCTACTTCAGACAAGCCTCTGTGACTCTGCAGGAAATCATCAAACAGCCAGGAGTGTGGGACCCTTTTGTATATGGTTGCGTTGATGTGAGTTGACACATTGCTGGCTTTGATTTCACTCAAAATCTATGTTAATGTTCATTTAATTTTGATGACGTGTATACTGTTATGCTTATTTTTTTGACAGATGCTCGAGTTCTACAACGATGAAGAAGAAGCTCTGAAGTTACTGCAAAACTATGCCTATAACAATGAATTTCCATCAAACCCCAATGCTCACATTTACTTGTACAAGTATCAGCTGAGACATAAAGCTTCACCAGCACAACTTATTAAAATTCTAAAGGTACAGTGTACTGAAAATCAGTTTTATGTAACCATGCTGTTTTTCTTTTATTTATTTTATTTTATTTATTATTATTTATTTATTTATTTGTGGGGGGTTTAAAAAAAAAAAAAAAAAAATTATTATTTTTTTTATTAGGCTATAGACCTCTTGGGTCTGTATGCTATGTGTCAACAATGTATTAAACAACTTAGAACATGGCACCTTTAGTTTGAACTCACCCATTTTTCAAGCAATCAGAAATATTGGAACAGGGTTTTCTTGTTGCCCAGGTGTGCCCTGTTGGATTGATTGTTTTAAACAATTAATAACTCTGAATGTCTGCTCTTGGTTTGAGCCCTGGGTTTCATCTGTGAAGACTGCATTTGTTGTTAACAAGGATAAACCAACACGAAGACCAGAGAGCTGTCTATGGGAGCTATTTTAAAGCCTAGAAAAGAGGGGAAAATCAATCAGAGGCGTTGTACAAGCATTGGGCATAGCCAATACAACAATTTGGAATGTCCTGAAAAAGAAAGAAACCACTGGTCTACTAACAACCAGACCTCAAACCTGTTGGCCAAGGAAAACAACAGTAGTTCATCAACTGTACAGAAACACTGTGTGAGCTGTGAAGGAAAAACCCAAAAACATATTTACTACCACTCTACTTGGTTACTTAGTTACAGTAAAGTGACCATAAACATTTATTGTAGCATAAACACTTATATATCTTTCAAAAGTTAGTACCCCCCTCACATTTTTTGTAAATATTTGATTATATCTTTTCATGTGACAACACTGAAGAAATGACACTTTGCTACAATGTAAAGTAGTG
>JANDJT010000102.1:26434189-26444846 GCA_024331685.1 Stegophilus panzeri | reverse complement strand
CAAAATTCTACAAACAATACCCCATAATGACACCGTGAAAGAAGTTTGTTTGAAATCTTTGCAAATTTATTAAAAATGAAAAAAGCACATCAGAGAACAGATGCAAACAAACAGCATTATGAAGACCAAGGAGCTATCAAAACAAGTCTGTGAGGAAAAAGTTTTGAAGACATATCAATCACGATTTTGTTTTTGTCTGTGTGGAGTTTTGCTTTCTCCCGGTGTTTGCATGGGTTGGATGGAGTGTAATTAACTATCTAGTTGACTTGTTTGGAAACTGACCCAGAAATCACTATTATACACTTTATTGTTTACTTTACAAAGGCTTAATAAGAAACACTTCTCTAGTTATTACCTATTATCTATGATAATAAAAGCCATTAGTATAATGTCTACATTGTAAAAAATTGCAGATTGCCTCTAAGCAGATTCCATTCCAATGTAGGTGTTATAACAAGTTCATCTCCCAGAACATCTTAATTATCTTAGGGACAATTCATCTTGGGCTCAGTAATATGTGGACAATACAACCTGAAGTGACATTCAATCAAGTATAGCATGGGAGCAGCAGTGGGATGTCAAGAACCGTCCCTGAACAAAGTGGAATGTGACCGTAATTATCATTCAGAAAGATATCTGTCTAGACAATCCTCTCACCTCATCATTTAGGTGATCACACTTGTAATGACATCAATAATGTGAGAACGGAAAGTGATCGCTTCTATTGTTATCCTTAATTTACATCCTAGAACATATACAGTTGATGGATGGCTATCCAAATAAAGAATTAGGACCATGTTGTTTGGTTGTTGGATTCTCCTTCAGGCCAGGAACAACCCTTCTTTCAGAAATTAAATTAAAAAAAATCAATAGAAAAGGTAGAAATTAAAATAATCTGTATTCTTAAATTCTTGTTCAACGTGTCAGGTAATGAGCATCGATCATTTATTATTCATCTCTGTATACATTATGCTGTGACGTGCCTGTCCATGAGAAGTGTTTCTTCCTAATGGATATTACTGAGAGGTGTTCATGTTCATCACGTCTGCACTCACTGCAGCTACCTGGGCATCACCATGTATTTTCTCTAGATCCTAAAAGGTCAAGTGCTGTGAGAGGAATGATCATCTGCAAACACATTCCCAGTCAGCCACAGGTAGGTCAGTTCCTCATGACCTTGTGGCAGGGTCATCCAGGTGTTAGACACTACCTTAACTTTAGAATGAATGAAATAGTGTACTAATTATGGACAAAACTCTGGTTCTATGAACAAAAAAGGTTCCTCATCATGGGGATCAGCCACCGACCTAATAGGTGCTCAATGAGTAGGTTCCAAGGACAGAAATGAATGATTCAGGTATTTATAACAAATACTACATCACTTGACACGTTGTAATTTTATTGAAGGTCTTGGCATATATTTGTACACACACTGTGGATATCCAGACACTGCCCCTGGTGGTTATCTGGTGTTCATAAAATCACATCTGTAACTAGTGTTTTCTCTGCTCTCAGACACACACAAACCATTTTATGGAGGGCTTGAGAATTAGAACATGTGGTGAAATAGTTGTTTGTTAAAAAAAAATTCAGCAGACCAACTCATTTATTATATCATTTTTATCTGATTTTTTAAAATTATTTATTTTTTTAAAATGAGAATTTAGAAGAATTTATGTCAAACATGAAAAGTTCAGCTAATGCTAATAATATGCAGGAACTGATTACCATACTTTTTTGGGCTCAGCAATGTAAAAGCTGGCAATATTCGTATAAAATTCTACAGAGATTCATTGCCTTACATAGCCATTTAGTTGCTTCAAAAAACAAACTATCACAAAACATAAACACAGTCGTTGATCATCCAGGTAACGACACTCAT
Organism: Stegophilus panzeri; assembly: GCA_024331685.1. Taxonomy (NCBI): domain Eukaryota; kingdom Metazoa; phylum Chordata; class Actinopteri; order Siluriformes; family Trichomycteridae; genus Stegophilus; species Stegophilus panzeri. The sequence goes on along the minus strand of JANDJT010000102.1, from coordinate 26,442,964 downwards.
AAACGACGATTAATAATCAAGAGTATGTAAACTTTTGAACTGGTTCATTTTTATAAATTCACTTATTATTGTGTCTTGTGGGCACATCTGTTATGTGAAATAGCTTCTTCGGGGTAGTATTATATGAAAAATAAAATAAAATAAAAAAACAAGATGCAATTTTTATGATACCTCTTCTTCTTTTTATTTTTATTATTATTATTTTTGTTTACTTATGAACATTTTGCAGATTCTGCACGGCGTATGCAAACTTAGGACCTCAACTGTACCTGCAGGTGTACATGTGTACATTCTTATTAAAGAGGACGGTGAGTATATATGTGACCTAAAAATGCTTTCACGCTCAGATTTGTCTCCCAGTAGACCGACCACGTGAAGTCAGACCAGATCCGTTTTGATCGTGACAGTGTTGTCTGGGTAAACTGTGTGTGTCAGTGAGAATGCATTCATGTCATACTCGGGACGCTGAGTAAGCACTGCTCTCTGATCAGGCCTCTGAAAGCTGACTTTACATTCGTCCAGCCTCCTCCTCCTCCTTGTTTCTTTTTCCTTTTTTTTGATTCCTGGGCTGGTTTTGCTACATAGCCAGTAGAACTATGATTACTGGATCAATGAGGAAATCTATTGGCTCGATCCGGTGCCACTCTGAAGTGAGACTCTGTAATCTGTACCATCAGGGAGCAAAGCAGAAAGTGAACATGCTCTGAAGAAACGCTGCTAGAGCTCTCTGAATGATTTGAAGCTTTGCAAACGCCTTTAAAATATCAGCAAGGACCCTTTAGACTTCATAAAACACGCCAAAAGGTGAGTTGCGTGATGATTGTGTACCGTTTGCGTGTTGTTGTTGGCAGGTGTGTATTCATGTGTTTGACTTGGAGCTTTCAGAACTGGCAAGTGTGTTGTGTGGAAAAGCCCTGTAAACTGTGCATTATGATCAGTCAGAAGTGTGTGTGTGTGTGTGTGTGTGAGGTCGGATGCAGGACGTGTCTGTATATCATATTCTCAGCACGTCCTCATGCCGAGTTTCGGAGAAGGCTATTTATATACGGATCCGCAGCCTGAGCAGTTCATGAAAACAAGAATATACACTCACCGGACACTTTATTAGGAACACCCGTACCTAATTATTCATGCAGTTATCTAACCAGCAGTGTAATGCATAAAGTCATACAGATACAGGTCCAGAGCTTCTGTTAATGTTCACATCAAATAATGTGATCTCATTGGCTTTTGGAAAAACCACCGGGAACTCTTAACTGTCCAGTTTGCCTAGTCAAGGCTCAGATCCCCGTTCTTGGCTGACAGGAGCAGCACCTGATGTGATCTTCTGCTGTTGTAGTCCATCCATCTCAAGGCTCCGCATGTTTCCCTGAGGAATGGGGGAAAGTGTGAGATCGGTGCCTTTGACTGTGGCATGGTTGTTGGTGCCAGTTGGTTCCAGAGTATTTCAGAAACTGCGAATATCCTGAGATTTTCACGCACAACACGTCTCTAGAGTTTACAAAGAATGGTGCGGAAAACAGAAAACATCCAGTGAGCAGCAGTTCTATAGTGAAATACAGGTTCTACAGGTCAGTCCCTCCAGGGTTTCACTGGATTTTGTGTTCGCAGAAACGAACGCAAAATTAAGCAAACACGTCCGCAGTATTCGGAGGAGCTCGCGATTATTCAAAATTACCGCAGATTTTCCACAGGTTTGGCCCAAGACGCGTCATGTGACGTAATCACATTGCGCAGTCAGTCGAAGCCCTGTTCGTTTCACGTGCATTGAGAATGAGTACAGCTAAAGGTCTCATTTACCAATAAACGTCATCGTGAAAGACCATGCAAAACAATTTCGTGCGATTGAGATTTAGCCAATTGGAGTATTTTCCGCAAAAAAAGCACAAGAAATTCCGCAAGTTGCATCGCAAATTTTGGAAAAAAAAAAAAAAAAAGCCGCAGCAAAATCAATCATGTTTGGCTGCAACAATCATAAAAAAACTGCGAAATCCTGTGTAGACTGATAGTTAGTAATGCCTTGTTGATGAGAAAAGTTAGAGAAGACTGTATTGAGTTGACAAGAAAGGACGTTGTTTTTTTTTTTTCCTGTCTTATTCTTCTGTGAATGTATTGAAGCAATTAATTCAGCCAATTATAGATGAACTCCAGCTGGTATAGCTATGTACAAAATTATGAACATTACAGTTTCTCTCTCTCTCTCTCTCTCTCTCTCTCTCTCTCTCTCTCTCTTTGTGTGTACTGTGTCTTGTGTTTTTTGTGAGTAGAATTTAACTATTATTATTCTGACCAGATTTTAATTAATTACGTTAGTTAACCTACATACGTTGTGTATGCATCTCTACTTCCAGATATTCTAGATATTTTATGAGAATTTGTTGTATTTATGTTCGCATAAACATAGACCCTTATTTCTAGACAATAAAACATATTGTCTTGTTACTATAATGTGCTATGACTGGACAGTAAATGAATAACACTATGAAGTTTTCGTCCTATTACCCTGGCCCCCTTCCCCCTAGGCTCAAATGTCAAAGTCCACCCATGCGTGGTGAAGTGAAAAACATCACAGAAAGCATGACATATGGAGCCTTGAGGTGGCCGGGCTACAACAGCAGAAGACCACGTCATGTGCCACTCCTGTCAGCCAAGAACAGGGATCTGAGTCTAGATTGGGCACAGGCTCACCCAAACTGGATAGTTGATGATTCATGTGATGTTTGTGAAGTCACAGAGATCACATTTTTCCCCATTATAATGTTTAATGTGAACATTAACTGAAGCTCTTGACCTGTATCCGCATGATTTCATGCATCATGCTGTTGCCAAATGATTGGCTAATTGGATAACTGCATGAATGATCAGAGGTACCTGTGTTCCTATTAAAGTGGACAGTGAGTGTATATATCCGAGCACAAGGAATTCACCTAGACTTAAGATTGAGCTATAGTGGAGATGTAGCCAGTGTGAATGTGTTCTCAGATAAGTGATTATAGACCTAACTGCATTGTCTTATTTAACATTTTCCTGTGTATAGGTTATTGATTTATGGATAAGCTTCAGTAGATTATGTTATAAATTCAGATCTGAATAGTTATTTCTTTTTATACCACAACACTGTTGAATTCTCAATTCTGATTGGCTGACAGATGTTTTGAGGTGTGCAATTATTTTTTAGTAAATGCACAGCAAAAGTAGTTCCAGACAGGTATTGACTGAATTACAGTTCCATATCACTTCGCCAAGTTAACTGAAATAACAGAAAAATTAGGCTACTCTCCACCACAGCACACAGATTTAAGAGCAAACAAAACTACGATTTTCCAGAAATATGTAAGGAATAATTGACGACGGGCCGTTGAATTATTAGAAAAATAATGTGAAGCCGAGGTGGTAATTCGGCTACGAGGCGAACTGGAGGCTTGAGGCATTGAAATGCAGTTATTAGAGAGAGAGAGAGAGAGAGAGAGAGAGAGAGCAAGAAAAAAGAAAGAGAGTGCGAGAGAGCACATGTGATAAGCCGGTGAACAAGTATCAATATTTATTTATTTATTCGTTGTATTTTCAGCAGTAATAAAAAATTTAAAACCCTGTGAACGAGTAGGCTTATTGATATTTATTTATGAACTCTCTCTTTCTCTTTCTCTTTCTCTCTCTCTCCAATAACTGCATATCAATGGCTCAATCTTCTGTTCCTAGCTCAAAAATGACGTATTGGAATTAGCAATGGAGGCTTGAGTTGGGATGCGTTATAAATGAGTTCCACACACAAGAGCATTTTATGGACAAAAACCTGACAAATGTCTTGAAATAAAACATCTGAACAAGGTCTTGAGGTGTGGTAACTTTGGTATAAGCAGAATAATTGACTCCAGTCCATTGAATTATTAGAAAATAACACACACCCGAGGTATAACGGCCACTCCACATTACCACCTCGGGGTGTGCATTATTTTCTAATAATTCAACGGCCTGTTGTCAATTATTCCTTATTTACTACATTAGTTTAGACATGCAATCATTTAAATAATTGTCATTTCTCACTTTTTCCCCCACCCCAGAGTGGCCAGCTGGGTTCTTTGTCGTCTGCCAGCCTTGCTCTGTGGTTTACCCATGCCTCCATCTTCCCTCGATGACAGATTTGTGGTGCCGCTCCAATTTTATCTGGACACAACCTACCTGGAAGCCACCGTGGGCGCCATTGTGGTGGAGATCCAGGTGACCAACCTCACTTATATGCCCTCATCCAGCAGTTCCACTCGTTCCCTGACGTGTGGATGCAACAGTGCCAGCTGTTGCATGGTGAGCACTTACGAGAAAGACAGCCAGACACAGACCCTGACCCAAACACTGAGCCAGGTCAGTACAAGTAGCCCCGACTTGAACTCCGGCGTCAACTATGCTGCGCACGGAGGTTTCTCCAGGCCAATGGTGGGCCAAAGTGAAACCGTCAGTGCACCCAGTCTCATATCCAGCACACCCAGAGGTGGTGTGCGCATCATCCACCCAAGTGAGCTGGCTCAGAAGATGACATATTGCCCCACAGGTCATCCATTGGGGCCTCTGCCAATAATAATAGACTGTAGGCCCTTTATGGACTACAGCAAGAGCCATATCCGAGGCGCTGTGCATATTAACTGCTCAGACAAGATCAGCCGCCGGCGCCTGCAGCAGGGCAAGATCACTGTGCTGGATCTCATTTCCTCCCACCAGAGCAAAGACTCCTTTTGGGGCATTTTTTCAAAAGAGATCATCATTTATGATGAGAGGACACTGGACCCAACTCGACTGTCATCATCTCAACCTTTGCATATAGTTCTGGAGTCTCTACGTAGGGATGGGAGGGACCCAGTTGTTCTCAGAGGTTGGCCTCTTTTTAATTTTTTTTTTTTTATACCAGTTATTAATGTATTGGCAGAAACTTATATCCAAGGTAAGAGTCTTGCCTTGCTTGAAGAGCCAACAGTAGCTATTTGGCCGTTTTGGGAACTTGAACTTAACCCTCAGGTCCGAACTTTAACTGTTGAACCACCAGTTCGTCATTATGATCATAAAGAGGCCAATTACTGCCTCAAGCTCTTACTAGTGATATTTAGATAGAGTACAAAATGCTAGCACATTATAGTAGTTATGATATCGGCCTAGTAATTATGATCTGTTTCTATGATTTCTGTACAGGACAGACTTCCTGTTTCTTTACACATTCATTCAGTATGCTACAGTGATGTTATCTTGTTCAAATGGTAGTTGAATCTATATCAAACAGTGCATATTGTCTTCAAATAAGCACATGCATATTCTGCATTAAATAATTGAGTACTTTGTGCTTTAAATAATTGAGTACTTTGTGCTTGTTTGTGCCACGTAACATGGGCCATATTGATTGCTATTTTTATCAGGCTGATTTGGCACCTTTCAAGTAAACAGATGTACTTTTAAAGCTTACATAAAATGGAGGAGCATCTGCAGCTCATGTTTACCAGGACAGTTGGTAAATTATTTACAATTTCTATATCCATTTGTACTCAGCAGGGAACATGCACACAGAGCCCAGAAAATCATATACAGCTGTAAACAGTGAACTGTCTTTTATCCTTAGGCTACTTGTCTTATGTACACTGCCATGTTTTTCACATTTTGGCTGGGCTATAAGGCATTGAATTGAGAGGATAGTGCATCTGTCAGTTTGCCGCTTGCTGAGCACCACACTGTGAGGCCACACAGGGCCTTCATCTGTTCCCTCATAAACAATGTTCTTTGCATTCCATCTGTTTCATTCCTTCGGGTTCATCATCTTGTCTTGTCATCTTGTCTTGTCTCTTCTGCCTGTTAATTATAATTTGCAATTGTGGAACATTTTTGTTTCTTTTTATGTGTGCACCTAGAAAAAAAAAGTAGTTCCGGCTATAACATGAACAATGTCACGATTCCAAGGTGGAGATGGGTGCAAGTGCAGAATTTCGTTAATTAACAGCACAACCAAACACAAAACAAGAAATGTGAATCAGCAGCAAAACACTAAGGCTAAGAATAAACATAAACCAAAGATCAAAACACAGCAACAGGGACAATGGCAAAGAAAGACAAACGTAAGACAAAGAATGCAGTGCAAACTGTGGCTATATACACACGAGTGCTCGTTCACAGGAACGTGATTCAGGTGCAGGTGGTCATGTGACTGTGATGCAGTGGCTGCTGGGTACTGTAGTTCAGAGTTCCTTCTCTGATTACATGACAAACAATATGTTACTTCAACCCCAATTCCAAAAAAGTTGGGACGCTGTGTAAAATGTAAATAAAAACAAAATGCAATGATTTGCAAATCTCATAAACCCGTATGTTAACATAGAATAGAACCTAGAGATAACAATAGAACATAGAGAACATATAAAATGTTTAAACTGAGGATAAATAAGGTAATTTTGAATTTGATGGCCACAACACGTCTCAAAAAAGTTAGGATGGGGGCAAGAAAAGGCTGGAAAAGTAAGTGTTAGTAAAAAAACAGCTGGAGGTTAATTGGAAACAGGTCAGTAATATTATTGGGTATAAAAAGAGTATCTTAGAGAGGGGGAGTCTCTCAGAAGTAAAGATGGGATGGAATCTGGATGGAAGCATATGTTGCTCTAAAACCTGAATATACCTTTCAGCATTGATGCCTTTCCATCAGCGATGCAGTATTTTTGAACTGAGCACTGATAAAAAGCCGGATGGTCCCTCTCCTCTTTAGTCTTCTTTAGTTTAGAGGATGCGGAGTCCATGATTTCCAAAAAGAATGAAAAATTTTGATTCGCCTGGCCACTGAACAGTTTTCCACTTTGCCTCAGTCCATTTTAAATGAGCTTTGGCTCAGAGAAGACGTAAATGAGCGTTTCTGGATCATGTTCACATATGGCTTCTTCTTTGCATGATAGAGCTTTAACCAGCATTTGTGGATGGCATGGTGAACTGTGTTCACAGACAATGAGTTCTGGAGGTGTTTCTGAGCCCATGCAGTGATTTCCATTACAGAATCATGCCTGTTTTTAATGCAGTGCCACCTGAGGGCCTGAAGATCACGGGCATGCAATATTGATTTTCACCCTTGTGCACAGAGATTTCTCCAGCGTCTCGGAATCTTTTGATGATATTGTAGACAAATTGTAGATGTAGTTTTTCACAGATCGGTGAACCTCTGCCCATCTTTACATCTGAGAGACTCCTCCTCTCTAAGATACTCTTTTTATACCCAATCATGTTACTGACCTGTTTCCCATTAACCTCCAGCTGTTTCTTTTTAGTAACACTTACTTTTCCAGCCTTTTGTTGCCCCCATCCCAACTTTTTTGAGAGGTGACGTGACCATCAAATTCAAAATTACCTTTTTTTTTTATATATATATACATTTTACTCAGTTTAAACATTTGATATGTTTTCTATGTTCTATTATGAATAACATGGGTTTATGAGATTTGCAAATCATTGCATTCTGTTTTTATTTACATTTTACACAGCATCCCACCTTTTTTGGAATTGGGATTGTAATAGTAATATTAATAATCTATAGTAACAATTTATACACTTGTATGGTGAATGCTTCAAGTAAAACATGAAAAAGTGAAAGTGAGTGAAAAAAACTTCCCCCCCTAAATTGAGTCATAAATCATGGTGAGTTAGCAATTAGCATTTTTATTTTTCAGTTCACTTCAATTCACTTATATTTATATTTATATAGTGCTTTTGACAGTGGACATTGTGAGGTCGAGGGGACTCAACAGCATCCAAACATCCCAGTTTACCAAACACTCTATGCCCATGATACCTCCAGATCTGTGTCTTTACCTAAGAGAAAAGCTTATTAACATAAGGCTTGACTAAACAAATATGTTTTCAACCTAAACACTGCAATTGTGTCTGAGACTGTCCTGAACACTACTTGGAAGGCTGTTCTTGGAACTGTGGGGCTTTGTAAGAGAAAGCTCTGCCCCCTGCTGTAGCCTTCATTATTTGAAGCACCAACAAAGAGCCTGCAGCTTTTAATTGAAACAGGTGTGACGGATTATAAAAGACCAGAAATTCGCTCAGGTATGGTGGTGCCAGACTATTCAGTGCTTTATAAGTCAATAGTAGTATTTCATAATCAATGCAAAATTTTACTAGGAGCCAATGCAGTGTGGATAAGGTAGGGGTGATGTGGTCATATCTTGTTTATGCACCTACTGGAACATCTAGACAGCAAGGCATTACAACAATAATCCAACCTAGAGGTAACAAAAGCATAAACTAGGTCTTCTAGTAGAAGTACTTCTGCCTTTCCTAGGAGTAAGAACTCAGCATCCAGTGTCTAATGTCCTTTACATTCCTCAACTTTATTAAGCTGGTATCTCTCATCTGGCTTTGATGAAAGAACTGTCTGTCATCAGCATAACATAATACTATGTTAATGAATAATTTGACCCAGAGGTAGCATGTACAGTGGGGGAAATAAATATTGAACGTATCAACATTTATTTCAGTAAATATATTTCCAATGAGGCTATTCATATGAAAATTTCACCAGACATCAGTATTAGCACAAGAAATCTGGAAATATAAAGAACTCACAACATTAAAGTCCATAAATGAAGTTATGTGTAATAAAGTGGAATGACACAGGAAAAACAGTATTGAACACACTAACTGAAATTTATTTAATGCTTAGTGGAGAAGCCTTTGTTTCTAATGACAGCTTCAAGACGCTTCCTGTATGAAGAAATGAATGGGCCGCAGTATTCAGGTGTGATTTTGGCCCATTCT
>JANDJT010000102.1:26404007-26433492 GCA_024331685.1 Stegophilus panzeri | reverse complement strand
TTGCCTATTGTTTTCTCTGTGACGATGACACCTGCTGCCTCCAAGTGTTTCTGGAGCTCTTTCCGAGTGGTCCTTGGCTCTTGGGCTACTCTTCTGACTGTTCTTCTGACTCCCTGGTCAGAAATCTTGTGAGGAGCCTTTACCCATCATGAGATGTTTCTTGTGTGACACCTTGGTAATGAAAAGCCTTTTTATAGACCTCAATTTACTAACCCATCCCTATCTAATTTGTACAGATAGGGAGTATAATTACTTACGGATTTCAACTGGTTCCTTGCCTTACCTTGCCTTGGAGAACTGCTTTTTCTTAACGTGTTCAATACAAAACAGAACCTTGTGGAACACCAAAATTTACAAACTGATAACGATGAGTCAAATAAGATCTGAGCCAGCAAGGTTTTCTAGTCAATCAATGAGAATAGTATGATCAGTAGTATGATCAGTCGTATTAAAAACTGCACTAAGGTGAAGCAACACAAGGACAGAGACAACCCTGATCGGAGGCCAGTAGTAGGTCATTTACCACTTTAACCAGCGCTGTCTCTGTGCTGTAATGAGGCCTAAATCCTGCATGATACATTTCATAAATGGTATTCCTATGTAGCTATGAGCATTACTGCTGAGCTATAACCGTTTTCTAGGCTCTTGGAGATAAAGGAGCAGTTTTATACTGGCCTATATTTGAGGAGCTGACAGGGGTCAAGGTGAGGTTTTTTAATCAGGGGTTTGATAGCTGCTAGTTTAAAGGATTTAGGTACATAGCCAGTGCTCAGGGAAGAATGGATTATTTGTAATAGAGGTTTTGATTGCTCTGGTAGTATCTGTTTGAAGAAATGTGTATGTAAGTGATCTAGTACACAAGTTGATGATTTTGATGAGGAAATTAGTGAAATTATTTCAGTCTGTCGAAGAGGAGTAAAGCATTCTAATCACTGATCTAATGTGGTTATATTACCATCAGTCATCGCTACTAAATACTGATGTTGTGCATACTTTTGTGGTGGTTTTATTCCACCACAGTTCAGTGAACATAACCTGCTGTAATCTACATCACCAAACTGCATTGGGATGGGGCCAGAGCAAACTACTGCACTGGACATTGCCTTCGCTTATTTACTCACCACTACAATATTAGTCTTAGTAACCTCTGACTAATGAAGGTGTAAATGATTGGCCCCTACATGAATAATTATCTTTGAAAACCTATGTTCATCTAAGATCCTAAGATTACCTGCTATGTCTGGTGTTGTGGCTCCTGGTATACACCTAAATAAAGCTACTGGTGCCCCTGAAGGCCTAGCTAATTTCATGAGTTGTAAGATTAAGTCTACTATAAACAGAGCACTTTCAACAGGCTTCTCGGTGGATGCTTCATGAAGTGGAGATGAGTGGTGCTCCTGTTGGCAAGCCTCAGCATTAGCTTTGAATTTGTGATTATGCTGCTGATTCGTCACCCATTCACCCTGCTGAAACAGACTCTCTGTTAATGTTAAAATCAGACTCTGTGTTAATTACCAAAAATTGGATATGTGTGCCATACAGGATGCCTATGCCCTGTCTAAGATAGAGGAATATTTTTCTGCCCTTATTGGTACCAAATGGTTTTCCATAATGAACCTAAATTCTGGCAACTCTCAGGTGGAAGTTGCAGAATAAGACAAGCATAAGACTGCATTTATTTGCCCCCTTTGCTTCTGGAAATTTAGTGCATTACAAATATTTAGACTGTTACAAATGCTCCCAGCCCGTGTCAACACTTAATGAAGAAATGTGTTGGAGACCTCAATTTGAATTAAGTGCTTGTGTTCCTGGATGACCTGACTGTCTTTTCTAATCCACTTGAGGAATATGAATGTTAATTGTCTTAGGGATTTTGGTTTATAGTTGATTCCAGACAAATAATTCTTAAAAGTCAATTCTGTTTATTTATTTAGTTAATTATTTTATTTATATGGCAATTTTAACAATGGACATTGTCACAAAGCAGGTTTATAGAAATCCAGATATAAGTTTGAAATTTGAAATGTATAAATTTATCCCTAATGAACAAGCCAGAGGCGACAGTTTTAAGGAAGAACTCCCTGAGGCAACCAGAGCAAGGGGGAAACCCAACCTCACCTGGGTGACACCAGATTTTAAATAATTTCTCTACTATAACTATCCTATATAGTCAAAAAGTGCCAATTGGGTTAACAGGAACGTGAGTATGAGCATCATTATAGTTTTAACTTTAAGTAAATCATATCAAACTGAAGTTATCAACTGTTCAATGATGGAGACTGGAGTGTAAATTAGGGCTGCAGCTAATGATTATTTTCATAATCGATTAGTTGGGTGATTATTTTTTTTCGATTAATCGGATGGGGGGAGCAAACTTTCAGTACCTTTTTTTTTTCCCGTTTATTTAACATAAAATCCACAAACTGAGTGTTACAAATATAAACTTCAGACTAAAACTTTACACAACTGTTTGTCCAATTATACAAGACTGAAAAGAACCCAATACACACACACACCAGAATATATATTATTCATTTAGGACTGTAGTTTAATTCAGTGCTTTTTGTGCATCCATAAAAATAATGCATAAATACTTATATATATTATAAACTAATATATAAGTTTATATTATATAATAACAAGGTAATGTTGACATAAACAGTAAACTGAAGAAAGTCATTGTGTTATGATTTCCCCTTGAGACAGCGCTGCAGTATTGCAGTATGCTCGGAAAACCGAAGCGCGTGCACGAGCCAGATATGTGAGCGTGTAGCGAACGCACGCTTTTCGGTCTGCAATGACAGTGACTTTGTTTATGAAGGCCATGTGCTTTTGTTATGGTTGTGTTCTGTCTCTGCCCTGTTTTGTCATTGGTTGTTTCCCGAGTGTGTGTCAGTATTGTTTTCAGCTGTCCGTGTTTACCCATGATTACGTTTGTCATTTAAACCCCTCGTGTCTCTGTGCACTTTGCGCAGTATTGAGTTTACCTCATTACCAAGCGGTTGTTTCCCGGTTCTCATTTCATGTTTCATGCTATTGACCTTGTTTCTCGTTTCACATTTTCGATTCTAGCCTCACCAAGTTCATGCCTGTTTGTATATCGCCTGACCTTTTGCCTGTTAATAGACCACGCTTTGGATTACCATTTTGGATTTGTCTGCATATCTCCTTTAATAAAAACCTCTGCATTTGCATCCATCCTTAACTCTATTATGTAAGAACGTGACACATTGTTGGTGACTCTGGGTATCTGCGAAAGCTAGTGGCGTCGCATTACATGCGTATGATGTTGACTAGGAAACGGCTTATACTTCAGGCTTATACTAAGCGGCTTATACTTATACTTAGTAAAAAAAAAACGCTAAAGTTCCTTTTAAGATGATATTACCTTTCTAAAATTCACACACTAGACGGTAGAGTACACGTGCATAGTGTAGGTGTATAGTACGTCATTTGGGACACAACTTTAGTATTTACTCTCCGAAGTGTGTTTTCGGTACATAAGTAATGTAGTGAGTAAATACACCCCGTGCCGCGCGCAGACCAAGTAATCGATATTGAGATTCGTTGACAACGATTTTCATAATCGATTATTATCGATTTTATCGATTAGTTGTTGCAGCTCTAGTGTAAACTGTTCATAGCAATTGCAGTCATTGAGGCTACCCAAGAAAACACATCCACAGCCATCTTTATGGTATCTATGTGGTACCATCCACAGTAATCTCATAGTGATTTTTAGACTATCAGTGTGGGGCCATGTGTAGCTCAACAGAGAGAGAGAGAGAGAGAGAGAGAGACCGAAATTTTTCTGTGAAGTACCTTGGGCATGTCATACACTACATGCAGATGGTGTACATACTGACCCAGTAAGATCTCTGTCTTGCAGATCTGGCCCTGACCCTCCTACCAAAAGGAGTTGTGAAGTGCTTTTAGGCTTTTGCTGGGTACTACCTTTTTTTTTCGATGGTTGATCAAAAGTAGTAAAGCCCTTGAATTGCCTTACATTGGGGTATCAGCCACCCAAAAAGAAAGGGAAACTGTACAAGAGAGAGCACATAATTGGAACACTTTGCAACTTGATCTTACTTTCCAGGATGAGTAGACTGCTAAACATGAGACTGATTTCATGACCTATTCTTGCTTTGACAAATTCTAAGCTGGAAAGCTGCAAGTAATAGCTTATGCCATTTAAGGGTTATCAGTGAAGAAAACTACTTTACCTATAAGTTAGAGTATCTGGCTTTAAAATTTGCAGTTTGTGAAACATTCAGTGATTCCTTATTTGGTGTCGACCTTACAATCATATCTGACAACAACCCCCTGACCTATGTTATGACTTGAGTAAAGCTTGTTGCAGCTGGAAACCGCTGGCTATCTCTTTAACATCAAACACGGAGCACTACATGTAAATACACACTCCACACACTACATGTAAATACACACTCCCTTGAAGATCAAGCATTCCTACTGGAAAAAGAGGAAATTGATGCAAGGGAAGACATGTCAAACACAATGCTGTCTGGCATATTTGAACACCAGTCAGTTGCACCTGTGAGGGGTAAATGTTCTGTTGTCAAGTGCCTCTTTATGGTTCTGCAATCCCTGACTGCTTTATCTTCCCTGGGCAGGAGACAGTACCAAGAATGGTACATGATGATTAGTGTAGACTTTAGCTCTGGGATGGTGTCTAGCACTAGAAGCGAGTGGACAATGGAGATGTATGTTATCAACTTGTCAATATAGAGAGACAGACTTGCATGTTGTTCATGATGACATTGGCCATTTTGAATCTGAGCGTGGTTTTCATCATTGCCCGTGGATGACTATAGATACTGATGAATAATGCTGCACGTATGAAAGGTGTTTTAGGAGAAAGGCAAATCTTCAGAGAGCTGCCCCCAAGAAAAACATTATCACCCCAATGTATTACCCACTGTAGCTTGTGTGTATGGACTGTCATTCCCTCAAACTAGACAGCTGAGACATTTGCCATTTAATAGTCATTATTTTACTTTACTTTACAAATTTTATCACAAACTTGTGGTGGCACAAGCACTTTGGGAGAAGTTCATTTTGTGTTGTGGGTTTCCTAGTTGTGATCAGAGGAGAGATTTTGAGGAGAGTCACAGACTATCAAAGAGCTGTTTTCATTGACTGGAGCAGAAAAGGTGAGAAATAAACCATATTATCCCTGTGAGAACCCTGTTGAGAGGTTCAACAGAACACTCCCGAATATGCTTGAAACTCTAGAGAGGAACAACCACTGACAATAAATTACCACCGGAGATGTTGTCAACCCCTTGTTCATGCATATAATCGCACAATACGTGACAGTACCTGAATTTCACCATATAAATGTTTGGCAGGCAACCTATGTTGCCAGTTGACCTCATCCTTGGTACCAATCCTGGAGGGAAGAGCTAAAGAAACCATTCAGAGTATGTTAAGCAACTATGACAGCACCTTCTGGAGAGTTACTCTGTTGCGGCTTAGAATTCTCACAAAATGGCACTGAATATCGAGGCAAGATTTGATGAAAATATTAAAGCTGCTGAGCTTTATCCAGGACTCAGGGTTTTAATCATGAGTTGTGCCATAAAAGGGTGAAGGACCTCATTGCACTCTCCATGAAGATCTACTACCCTGTGGGTTCCTACCAATATTGCAGCTGTAGGTCCCAAGCCTGACCAATCCAGATAATTGAGAAAGGAGGCCACACAAGGAAGAGGAGCCACTGGTATCTGAGGAATTATTAACCATTGAGGCAGATGGCTGTGTTTTGAGAACTCTTAGAGAGGATGCTACCAGTGCACCTGTTGTGCAGGAGTGCTGCCAACCACCTTCATGTTCCCCAGTGCATCATGAGAAGATATCAACAACAGAGCTAAACCCACATGCCACAAAGTATGTGCTCCAGCTCAATTAGGCCCTCAAACTGCTGAGACTGAAGTCAGCACTGATTCTACAGCTGATGTTGCTAAATTGACACAAGTGGAGCAGATCCATGATGCAGCAGTCAGTCTTGAAGCATGTCAGGGATGCCAGGACTTTATTGTACTGTAATAGAGATCAAGCAGTTTTCTGTAAAAGCTGAGCATTGTTGTAATTGTGTGTGCAGACTTTTTTTTGTTTGTTTGTTTTTGATACCTTCAACTGGTGGAGTTGTTTCTACTGGAGATGTTCTTAGTGGAGTTGTTCCTGCTTCTTAGCTGGACCATAACTGCATTCCTCACTCATCAAATGCAAAGCATTCTTATGGACACTTACCAAGGGGTGGTAGAAACTGAGTGCACTCAGAGGGACTAAGTTGGGACTCTGGGTCGTTTTATTTATTTTTTTATATGCTTAAATGGGGATCTGTTTTTGTTAAGAATTTCTGTTATAGAACCTAACATGTTAGAAGGAAATAAGTGAAAAATAAGAGTAGAAATGAGGATCTGCTGATTCATAGAGTCAGTGGTAGGAGAGTAGTCAAGGAGGATGAGGACAGTTACTGCAAGGAGGGCCATTTCTATAGAAACCTGACTGGTTGGCATCCATGTAGTAAATTTGGTTGAAGATATGAAGACAGGTGTCTGAGCATTGGACATTTTCGGGTCTTGGATAGAAATGAAAGAAGGAAAACAAGTCTGTAGAAACATTAGTGGGTAGAGTATGGACTTATGAAGCAGAGGTGTGACTCGATCACACAAGATGGAAGGAACCAGACCAACTGTTATGATGTATTGATCCTAGCAGTCACATTCAGAGAGGTTGATGGCGATTGTCTGGAGAAGTGTGGATGGTATTGGGTCAAGTGAATCAAGTTGAATGTCAGTGACTTTCTGAGCACAGCGTATCATGAAGTCAGCAGTAAGAGTGTGTACAGGAAGGGGAGGAATGGGTTAAGTATGGAACAATTGAGATTAAGCTAATGCCATTAATGCCATTACTAGTATTCCATGTGCATATGTGTCCCTTACAGGTGGCTTCTCCAGTTTCAGACATGGCCATGAGGACTTATGTGAGAGCTCCCTACAACTTCAAGAGGGTCACGATGCTGGTGCAGCTGTTGCCCTGTCTGGGGCGTTACCTCACTTGCTGCCCTCCAGCCCTGATATTGAGAATGCTGAGCTGACAACTATTCTGCCGTTCTTGTACCTGGGAAACGAGCGTGATGCACAGGACCTTGACCAAATGCAAAGGTTGAACATTGGATACATTCTCAATGTCACCACGCACCTCCCACTATACCTCTATGACCTAGGGATATGCAAGTATAAACGCTTACCTGCCACCGACAGCAACAAGCAGAACCTACGTCAGTACTTTGAAGAAGCATTTGAATTTATAGGTATGGTAACTGCCTTCTGATTTTATCAATCAATTCACTGGTAATGCCTTGAACACAGTAATTTAATAATCAAATCTTAGCTGATCAAAGATGATTCTAATGACATTTCAGCAATGCAGTGATTCTCCAGTCCAGCCATTATGAAGTTTAAGTCAGTGAGACCATACAGTATGCCAGCTTTTCCATATTCCAATCCTTAGATACAGTGAGGAGAAATAAGTATTTGGACACTTTTCTTTTTTGTTTTTTAATATGAACTACTGCTAAAAAAAAGTTTGGAATCACTCAAATTGCTTTTTCTTTTTTTTTTTTTTTTTGTTTTTTTTTTTTGTTTTTTAAAGAAAACCATTAAATTTATTTTCAATTAAAATAACAATAATACAGTGATCAGTAATACAGTCTAGACATTGTTAATGTTGTAAATGACTATTATAGCTGGAATCAGCTGATTGTGTTTACAAAGACGTGTACTACTCCTTTCACAGAACAGCGCAGACTTGCCCTAAGCAGGATAGAAAAGAAGCGTCATTCCCCACTTGAGTTCTCAGTTAGAAGCTTTATTAATTAATAACTGCAAAACAGCAGTCTCATCTTCAACAGCGAAGAGGTGACTCTGAGATGGCCTTATAGACAGAGTTCCAAAGAAAAAGCCATATCTGCAACTGCCTGATGAACAGAAAAGGTTAAAATAGGCAAAAGAACACAGACTCTGGACAGAGGATGATTGGGGGAAGAAAGTGTTATGGACAGACAAATGAAAGTTTGAGGTGCTTGGATCACAGAGAAGAAAATTTGTCAGTTGCATAACAAATGAAAAGATGCTGGAAAAGTGGAGAAAATATGATGGTCTGGGGGTGCTTTGGTGCTGGTAAAGTGAGAAATTTGAACAAGGTATAAGGAATCTTGAACAAGGAATGTTATCACTCCATTTTGCAACGCCATGCCATACTCTGTGGATGGCACTTGATTGGAGCCAATTTCATCCTAAAAAAGGACGATGACCCAAAGCACTGCTCCAAATTAAGCAAGACCTATTTAGGGTAGAAAGTCAGCTGGTATTCTGTATGTAAAGGATTGGCCAATGCAATCACTGGTTCTCAACTCTGTTGAGATGCTGTGGGAGCAGCTTGACCAGATGGAACGAAAAAGTGCCTATCCAACTTGTGGAAGGTGCTTCAGGAAGCATGGAGTGAAATTTATTCAGACTCCTCAACAAACTGACAGCTAGAACACCAAAGGTCTGCAAGACTGTAACTGCTTTGATGAACAAAGTTTGAAGCACTAAAATGTAATTCCTGAGCAGAAACCATTATTTATAACCTTGTTAATGTCTTGACTATATTCTCTATTGCAACTTATTTAATGAATAAAAGAATGAGTTTTCGTGGAAAAATGTGAAATGTTCTGAGTGATGCCAAACTTTTGAACGGTAGTGTACTTCCAGAGCACATATCCACTTCAAAATATGTGTTCATAAGTATAAACAAAGATAGGTTTAAAAAACAAAACTGATAAGGGAAAAGTATCTAGACGCTATATTAAGAAACAAAACAAAACAAACCCTGATGGAGTCGGACAAATGTGAGACCTGATCAATGCTCAGATTATTTGGGACGTGAATATTTGTGACCAGTACTTACAGAGCCCTGCCATAACTGCAGTATAATGCCCTTCCTCCGATGCTGCAAAGCCAAAAGCAAGCATGGCTACATATACTACTATGGAAACAAAAGGTAAGCTCCTTCGCTGTATGGCAGCAGCAGGAACTAAAGCTGTGAGAAGACTCTGCTGAGCAGTCCAATACTATGTTTTAAAGCAGATTAGATGAGCTATTAGCAGACATGGTCCAAAAGCAAGAGCTGTTAGCAGAAATGCAACAGTTACTGAAGTACAGAACTTGAGGGAGCATAGTACAGCCTCCTCACATACAAGGACGGATGCTGATGTGCTGTCTTCATTCTCTGAAGATGAGGCCCAATTCGGTAGAGAGTGCTGATATCTCTCATCATTAACACAAACTAAAGACTGTGCAAAGAAGGAGCACAGCACAGCAGTGGCAATGAATGCCCTACAGGCTAGTATTAAGGCTGCCTCGGTGAAATAAAGTTCTACCCAATATGGCTGCACAGGTTGTGGTATATCCACCCACACGAGCGCACATTTTAGAGCATGTTGAAGCTGTGATGTGCTTAAAGAGCAGGCATACTGGCTGCAGTGACTGATGTAGAAACCCTATGCTTCAGTTGTATCAGCAATATATTGGCACACAGGCTACTGGAAGGCTACACATAGGCCCATGAAGCATTAAATGATTGCCTCCTTCTGTGTGAGATGCAAGCAAAACATACAAACACAACAGACTGCCCTTAGACATGTATCTGTGCCGGGACATTATTTCCACAGAGATGGGACTGAAAGACCACAACAGCAAATGGAATGAGCTATGCAGGATGCACCAGGGACCACTCTGGTGCCACCACTGTAACCCAGAACACATAGGAGGTTTTGTGCTAGGGCAGTGTGTGATCAAGCCTTTAAAGCAAAATTGACAAACTGACAAGGGAACCTGGTGTCGGTTCTGCTGAAAGTGGGATGGTTCTCCCCTCTACACCTAGACCTTTAACCAATCCCACCCGGTTCATAGTTTTTTTTTTTTTTGTTTGTAGCGATCTGTGATCTTTTCTAATGAATATAATTGGGCCAAAAAGTTCTTGAGCATGTTAAAACAGTTAATAATGAAGAAATGAATAAATGCTGTGCAAGCATCCCACCGGGTCCAGTTTTCTAACATGTTAATCACCGTGGTCTTTTTGTCCCATGAGGTTCATATCTGACTGCCAGCTCCCATGAATTTTTGGATCCTGCTGAATCCCAGTCCTGATGCACACTTTTTACACAAATGTGCAATTTACTCACCTGAAGGCGTGAAGCTGATAAAGATCCTTGTCTGTGCCTTCTGAGTCATATTTTTTAATTATATGTTGAGATTACACCCCAATGTGTAACTTCACCCCAAGCTCCAGAACACAGAAACAGGTAATTGGACCAAGCAGACATCTCTATTTGAGACAACATCTCCTCTGAGCTCCTCCCTGAGCACAAAATAAAGTAGTGCAAAGGACACCAAAATGACCATTATGACTTATGATCCCAAGCCTTGACCACTTTACTTTTAAAAAAATTACATATTTATAATTCAGGACTACTGTAACATACAGTGCCCTCCAGTAATATTGGCACCCTTGGTAAATATGAGCAAAGAAGGCTGTGAAAAATTGTCTTTACGGTTTAACCTTTTGATCTTTTGTTAAAAAAAAGAATCACAAAAATACTCTGCTCTCGTGGATATCAAACAATTGCAAACAAAACAGGTTCATAAAAAATCTTTGTTAAATATAGGTGTGCAACATTTATTGGCACCCTTTTAGTCAATACTTTGTGCTACCTCCCTTTGCCCAAATAACAGCTCTGAGTCTTCTCCTTCAGATCTGCATCTGAAATTAAATTTAAAAATATTGACTAATTTAGACAATCCACAAGACTGGTATGAAAACTGGTATGTCGCTTTCAAACCTACCAAAAGCAGATCTTTTGATAGGTTTGAAAGTGACATGAGAGATTTTTTTTTTAATTCAAACAGTAACTGTAATAGGAAAACCAGTTAGTGTTAGTAAACACTAAGCAGTTAGTCTAGGATAGCATGTAAGTAAGCAATTTGAGACACAATGGTATTTTGTTAAGCAGAGGTAGATGGATTTGTCTATCTACTAAAATAAAAAAGTAACTAAAATAGCACATACACTATTACTTTAAATGTTGCTTGATTTAATTTCAAATTATTAGCATACAAACTGTCTTTTGTATATATTTCTAATATATATTTGTAAAATAAATGAATGAAACAAAAGAGGAGATTGTTCTTTTTGGTCACAGCCCCTAGTTTGGTAACCCCTGGTTTAGTTAGAGTGGACAGTTCCTAAGGTTAATTATTCCATACTGTCATAATTACTTATTAAATTTTGTCCTCAAATACCCTCTCAAAAATGGTCAGGGTTAAATACTGTGATTACAACAAATGACCAGTACATCAGGACTAAATGCTGCTTCTAACCCGAGTCAATATCACGTAGCATAAACAGAATTGCGTTCAAGTTCTGAATCGCAAACTCCACCCCCCCCCCCCTCACATGCTACAATCCAAGCAGCGATTTAATGTTAAGCAATCCTAGGTCTAGGTTTTAAACGGTTGTCTTTTCATCTGCATCAACAGAAGAAGCTCACCAGGCAGGCAAGGGACTGCTCATTCACTGCCAGGCGGGCGTGTCACGGTCTGCCACTATTGTCATTGCATACCTGATGAAACACACTTGGATGACCATGACAGATGCCTACAAGTTTGTCAAGATGCGAAGGCCTATCATCTCGCCCAACCTCAACTTCATGGGCCAACTCCTTGAGTTTGAAGAAGATCTCAATAATGGCATTACTCCTCGCATACTCACGCCCAAGCTTATTGGAGTAGAGACCGTTGTATAGAAGGGTTGATTAAGAGTGCATTCTCCTCCAAAGTATTTTTCCTTTAGTTTTTTTTTTTTCTTTTTTCAACCGGAAGACTGTGAATGGGATGCATGCCTCAAAGACGCAAGTTTCTACTTGTTTTTCGCTTTAGCATGGATTTTGGAATATGCACGTTGTCTCTAAAGATGCCTGTCAGAAAAGATTTGTTTGGCGTGTTAGTTGTTCTTGTACTATTTTTATACCAGAGTTGACCATGATGAGCCTTATGATGAGGCTTCACTGTGCAATACTTTGAGTGAAATGCAATGGAGATTTAATCTGTATCTATATAGTAGGTGATGGTGAACACCTTTGCAGGTCTCTACTGTATGTTCAAGATTCTATATATTTTTTAAAAAGATTAATATTGTGTTCAGTTGAATGTGAAGCCAATGTCATTGGCATGAACGTTTATTAGATATATTTTTATTTTTTAAAAGATGGAAGGAAATGGGTTTTTTTTTGGTCTGTATATCATACCAAATAATTTAACTTAATTCCTCTTTGATAAAATCTGAACGGCTCTGTGTATGTTTGTCTCTGTTTGTCATATGTCCAAATGAGAAATCTATGCTGCATGAACACCCAAGACATAAATATTAATATTCAACTGTAATCCTCTTTTACTGTTATATGATATTTACCATATACTGTGGTTTTAAATTACACTGTTACCTTACTCAATGCTCCAAATATCATCTTGACATCTGCTTTTTTTTTCTTTTCAGCTTGTTTGTGTGTGAATGTAGGAGAACAACCAAAAGGTTATGGTGTGCTATTACATAATTATCTCTTATTTCTAGTAACATACTAGCCAGCTGAAATGCTCTGACCTCTAACTGGGTACTTAGCCAAAAATATATTAAGGAGACAGTTTTTTAATTGGTAGTAAATGTGGGTAACTGATTAATGCAACAATGTCCATCATTTGCACTTGATTCCATTGCAAAGCTACCAAAGTTTCTTTGGAAACATTAAGAACTGGTGTTAACTGGAGTTATACGACGTCTCAACTCTATTTTCTTTCCTGTTCTTTTAATGTAAAGTAAGCAAACTGAAAATACTCTATTTCGAGTGACACAGGAGCACTGCTTTCTCTACAGTATTATCATATTTAGCTATTCAAACTAAGGATAAAATGTTTTCTTTGGCATTAAAACCATGGTTTGCAGTCATTCATAATTTGTTTAGTTCATCTAATTTATAAGTAAGGGGTGATCTGTTTATTTCTCTATCAAAATGACACAGAGGTATATTATAAATAATTTCATAATTAAACTTTAAGCCAACTGGCTGTAATTTTGAAAGCTTTGTCTGGCATTATAGTTATCACTTTACTACGTACTTAGCACAACGTTAATATCATTAACATTTAGCCACACTTTGAACTTTGTTTTTATGTTTTTTATTTAAAACAAAGTTGCATATGCAAGCAGTTACCGTCAGAGGATTTTACAACAGACTTCGAAACTTATATAAATACAACTATAATATAAAGTAAATACAGAAAAATAAGCAGATGCTCCAAAAAGGAGTAACAAACAGTTAGCCTTCAAGAAAAAGGAGAAAAAAAAACCCCAAATTGAGACGCTATACTGTTTTAAGATTATGTAAGATAGTTGAATGTAAAATGAATTTTAAATGTGTATTTATTTAAAATTCATAAAAAATAATTTTTATGCATATTTTCAAAAGCAGAATGTCTTTTGTCACTGCTTAAAAAAACCCCAAAACAAACAAACAAAAATAAACAGATTAGGCCTTAATTCGCATTAGATACCAGTGTTTAAAACATTGTTCTTTAAGAAATGAGCCTGAATGTCCTCACTGCTCTCTTAATAAAACTGCAATGTGTAAAATTGTTGCTTGTGTGTATACACTATATACCTTACTTTATTTGTATATTCAATTCATTTGACCTCCTTCTTGAAACGATTTGTATATTGTCACTTCTGTGAAACATTTATGTACGGTCAGATGGTGCAAATGATTGTGCAACTGAAACAAAAAGGTAAACCAATATTTCCGGGGTATATATATGGAGTGTTTATGTGGGTTTGCTGTTTTATATACAGTGTATATACAGTATACAGTTGATATTTTAAGAGTGACTCAAAAAGAAACAGCAAGATATGTATTATGTGTGCCTGTAGTCTGATATACCATAGATAATCGTGTCTCTTTCTGTCTATGCATTACATTAGGTGTGATCATTCGTGTGTTTTCGCACTGGCTCAGAAAAAGGTGCTATATTAATGGAGGCCTTCTAAACCTTATTTGTGATATGTTCTGGTACGTTATTTTCTTTCCCCAAGGTTAAAGCTGTTTATATTTATGATTATTGATTTTAATCTTAATAACAAAGGTTAAATCCTGACATATGATTTGAAAATAAAACAAAAGCAGAAGTGCAAAAAAAATATCCATATATTGAACTGTACTGTGATTTTTTTTTTTTTTGTAAAGATAATATCTGAGAATATCTTTAAGCCTGTAATCTGTCTGGCTGTTCTGTTTTTGTATGGATTGTTATTGCTTGCAAATTTTTTATTACAACTAAAATCCAAGCTAAAAAAAAAAAATCTCTGTGCAGTTATTGAATTATGTCACATTCATAATACTGGCCTATATTTACCCAGTCCCTGTGGGCCTCTGTGTACTGGCCCATGCTTACAAAGGTCAAATTCTCTTCATAAGGAACAGACCCCAAAATAAAACTGATGAGATGCCCGCTTCATTATCAGTATCCCGTCAACACTCTGCAGGCCCACAGCACCAGAATAGCCTGGGTCTTGACACTGCTACAAGAATTGCTTCATAGACATATTAGGCAAGGCAGCACCAGCAAACACAGAGCAGAAGCCCAGAGAGTCCTTGTCTCACACACATCTACAGTTAACAACATAATTATTGGCACCCTTCAAGAAAATGAGCAAAAATTACTATAATGATATTTTGAGCTTAAACAAATGTAGGCAACTATATAGCGTTAGAATAACACAATATTTTCCAGTTAGACATCTTAAGTGCTATTTTATTCTGCAAAATTTAGTTTCAGAATAATCTGCACTTGCACAATTATAATTATTGGGGAAGCCCTCTCTAGAGATAAGAACAGCACAGAGCCTATTCCTGTATTGCCTAAAATGGGTGAAGAGACTTGTAGGGATTTTAGATCCTCCTCCATTCTGAACATTATAGGCTTCTTGCAACATTCGTGCAACCACCATTGGGATGATTGGATGTATATTTGTAGTCATTATCTTTCTTAAATAGTTTTAACCACCTAGCAGATTTTTGGGCTTTTTTTGTGAATTAGGGCCTTCCCCAGCAGAATTACTCAGTTGACATGGTGGCATAATGAGCATTTGTTCTGGGTTATTGGTTTTTGATGGGATGGAGTTTGGGTCCCAGTTAGATTGCCCAAATAGGGCTCATAAAAATTTCTCTGTGGGACCCAGGTGCCTTAGCCAATGTGAGCACCTACTTGGGCATAGGTGAGTTACAAGTGGGGCCCATTTGAACCACCATCCACTGGCCCCAGATGAGTCCCATTTATATCATCTTGTTTGGGCTACCACCCCTTGGCCCCACATATTCCCCTTATTTTGTTTTGGGTGTTGTATTGACTGTACTTTATGTTACAGCAACATGACAAAACACAGAAAACTTGACAGAATAAAGGACTCAAAATTGTAAATTGACAACAAAGAATAAGAAGACAGTGATAAGCAAAAACTATTATAATACCAATAATGTCTACTGTAATTGTTTAATACATTTTAAATGTAAGAGTTATTCAAGTACAGTTACAGAAAAATTAACATTTTAAAATGTCAACTCATATGCCTCACATTTTCTTACATTTAACAATAAAGGAAATATGAACAATTACAGTATTATTATAATCAACAGCAATAATGTTAAGGAAACACTCAAAGGAACCTATATAATGACAAACAAAATTACATCATGTGGACAGCAGGCTGCGTGTGCATCGGTTACCCGGGGAAGAGGTGGCACCAGGATGCACTATGGGAAGAAGGAAAGCTGGCGGAGGCAGTGTGATGCTCTGGGCAATGCTCTGCTGGGAAACCGTAGGTCCTCTCATTCATGTGGATGTTACTTTGACACGTACCAGCTACCTAAACATTGTTGCAGACCAAGTACACTCCTTCATGGCAATGGTATTCCCTAAAAGAGGTGGCCTCTTTCAGCAGGATAACAAATTGTTCAGGAATGGTTTGAGGAACAGGACAAACTGTTCAATGTGTTGACTTGGCCTCCAAATTCCACAGACATCAATCTGATCGAGCATCTGTGGGATGTGCTGGACAAACAAGTCCGATCCATGGAGGCCTCACCTCACAACTTACAGGACTTAAAGGATCTGCTGCTAACATCTCAGTACCAGATACCACAGCACACCTTCAGAGGTCTTGTGGAGTCCATGCCTCGACAGGTCAGAGCTGTTTTGGTGGCATAAGGGGGATTTACACAATATTAGGCAGGTAATTTTAATTTTATGGCTGATCAGTGTATGTGCTCCATAATGTTCTAGCACATTTTTGATACAATGCAAGTGGGTGGTCAGCCTTCATGTTCTTAGATCTTAGCTCTTCTTAGGTCAGGGTGAAATTTTTGCTTGTATAGACAAACTCACTACTGCAACTTGAACAAATGCATATTCAAAAGATCCCTACTTGCAAGACAATACAGAAATCTGCATCTTCTAAGATGTGTCTAACTATTGGCATCTCAGCTATAGCTTATCTGGGGGAAGTTGACACAGGGGGTAGGGTTGTGCCATATCGTGTTTGTCATGGAAAAATCCAAGTTCACCTTGTCCAGTGATATTGGTAATTGAAATGGCAGATTTAATCTGCACTGACATCAGAACTGTGATAGGTTACATTCACAACACAAATAGAATAGTTGCTTGAATTAGGTCTACCAACCTAAAACAGTGGCACAACTGTACGTTAGTACAACCCTGCAGAAGTTGGAAGATTCAGTGATCTGGTGCAATATTGAATCACCGTTACTGATGACCTGTTTGTTGACCAACAGAAGTTCCTTCCTTTGTCTTAGCATCAGTTATTTTGGGAAGCATCAGTCTTAAATATTGAAAACCTACACCCTCCTTGTTCATTGCTTTCACAAAAGGTTTTATCACAAGCCGCTACTGCTCATACATTGTGGCAGCTTTAACAAGCTCCCTCTATGCTCCATGTCTCTGGTGACCTTGGTATTGGCAGAATGTCATCATGTGGCACTGGCTTCATGGCTGAAGGCACATTGGGATATTTCTTGTTCTTAGCAGAAAAGCCAGAGACATTGGTAAGAACTCTTATATTCCCTCTGTTCTCACCATATCATTGGGATAGCAAATGGCAAAGATGCTAGCATTTTGTTCAACAAATGTGAGGCTCTGTCTTGATCACTAATTTTACAACCAAAGCAGAGCTCATAGGCTTTCTTAATAAGTGCAGTCATGGTCCATTTTTAAGATTTAATTCAGTGGTCACCAACCATGTTCCTGGAGATCTACATTCCTGAAGACTTTAGTGCCAACCTGAATTGTTCCCACCTGACCATCTAATCAGTGCCTTAAGAAGTTCTTGATAAACTAAAACAGGGGTGTTAAATTTTGGTGGGAGATGAAACCTGCAGGAAGGTAGATCTCCAGAAACAGGGTTGGTGAACACTGGTTTAAGTGTATATTTGCCACAAATGAAATGGAATGGATTGTGGTTGTTGCAACATTGACATGACAATTTTGCTAAGGCAATACTGATTTCCCCCTCCACTGCTTGCAATTTTTCCTTTTAAAATATTGTGGTAAACAATGTAGGTTTAAAGAGAGTACCAGGAAGGCGTAATATCACCACCTGTACTGCTGGGAGGGTCAATGTAAAACTGCACATTAAACAGTAAAATAAATAAATAAATATTATAAAACAGTACATTTAATTCAGTATCACCCTTTTACAAATTGGCTGTATAATCTTCACATGGCTGACATTTTTTTACTGCTGATGAAGGTCAAAGCTTTTGAGCATCTGCAGAGAAGTGCAGGACTGAGCAGAAGTGCTGATTTAAAAAACAAACAAACAAACAAACAAACAAACAACAGAATGCTTAGTCACTTTCTCAGAACATTTTTGAAAAAAAAACTATATTTAAGAAGAAATATGACTGAAGAGACCCTTATTTATGAATCATAAACAATGCAAAACAATGTGAATTATTGTCTGTATAAAACTAAATCAAAAACAATCTAAAACTAAAAAGTACTACAGGTTCATCATATCTTCAAAATAAATAAATAACTTTATAGGATGTCCCAAAATATTGATTGAATAAACAAAGTCTCTCTGACCTTGCGAAACTGATCGATTGAAACATAAGCTCCGTACATCTAGTGGAAAGCCTTTCCAGAAGAGTGGAGCTTATTATAACAGCAAAGGGGGAATAAATCTGGAATGGAATGTTCAACAATCATGTGTGTGTGTGTGTGTGGGGGGGGTGTTTTGGTCAGGTGTCCACAAACTTTTGGCCATATAGTGTATGTTTAAAGTTAGCAAAGTCAAACACACAATTATGACCGATTTTGAAAAGAAAGTCACAATTACTACTGGAACCTTCAAAACACCTGCACAAAACTCCATTCCAGATTAATAAGTCTATTGGCCTTCCCCCCCCAAATAAAAGTTATTTTTACATATTTTTTGCATGACAACTCAGATGTTAAACTGCAGAACTCATTTGCAAAATGCATAAAAGGTTGGCAGGTCTGGTAATTAGAAGGATTATTTTAAAAAAAATTATTATTATTTTTTTTTTAAATGTGTTGTTTAACAAAGAAAAACTTATAATGGTTGATCTAGTGAAGTTTTTCTTATGAGATGTTTATTTAGCATTTATGAATGAAGTCTCCAGTATCACACCATTAACTTTTAATTTTATTAAGTAATTATAAATATTTAAAAAGACTGATGTGTTGTTCATAAATACACTAAAAAAAAAAAAATTATATATATATATATAAAATATTGGCAAATTGCTGTGGTATTAAGGGGAGTAACACTTTGGACCTTGCTATTATACAAAAATAATCCACTTATTATTGGGTGGTAACAGCAACTCCACTTCATGTCGGGCTACATCACACCACCATGGATTACTTTCACATAACCGAATGGTCCGTCATGTGTTAATTATGGAATAACATGCCATGTCTACGCTCGTCACTGATTCATCTTTTTCTGTGAAGAACATCTGAAGGATCCTGAAACTCTTCCCTATCTGGTCAACTTTAATATCTGTGCTTTAGAAACTGGAAGTAAGTAGTATTGAGCTGCTTTTCTTCTTCCTTCGAGTGGACACATTAACATAATGCATAATTATATTTAAAAATAAAAAATACATTATGTATATGATGGGCCTAAAGTTGAGCCATTTGGTCTAAAGCCAAAGCATAACATTTGGCACAAAATCAAATAGCCTACAGCCCAGCACCCAGGTAACACCATTCCTTTGATGAAGCACAGTAGTGGTAGCATCATGCTCTGAAGGACAATGCACAGGACAAAAACTACAAAGGAATGGCTTGAAAAAAACAAAACAAAAAACAAACCCCCCCCTAAATCCAATTGAAAATCTGAAAATGTTGACCTGAAAATTGAGGAATGGAAGAAAATGCCAGAATAAAACATGTGGAAAGCTTATAGACACACACTCAAAACAACTCAAATCTGTAACTGCTACAAAAGGACAATTCACACAGGGTTGTTGGTTTTTTTTTTTTTAAGGAAGTTTGAAGCCGTTTTTAGATTTATTTATTTACTTACAAATAATTCAGAGGACATCTAAATACTGGTTCAAAAGAACCAGGAAAAGAAATCAATTTCAATATGTTTAAATTTGCTGTTGCAATAAAGTAAAAATATTAATCATCACTTGGGGGGGTATCTTTCTGAATACTTTCTGGAGGCTCTGTATATCAATGGCTGACAGTGATGTGTGTTCAGTAAAACAAAAGTATTTAAATTGCACTGCTCTATAAGAAATAAAACATCCAAAAATGTAACCAGTAAATGTTCAAATGTAAGACTGTTGGGTAACAAGTTAAGTATCAGTAAACCCTCATAGACTGCAAAAAACTGTAACCAAACACTGAGAAAGTACAAGAAAGCAAAACATTTCCCGTGTATAAATGCATAAACTCCATAAATGCACACAATGTAGTTTAGATAGAGAGTTTGTGAGGCACATCCTATTCAAACGTTCATCCTTTCCTTTTAATATGGATTAATGGCCAATTCTGGACCCAGATTTCCAGAAACATCATGCTCCTGGAGTGCTGTAAATGCAGTGTCTAGAATCAATTCTGTTTACGCTATAATGTGCACATCCTCCCACATGTGTAACATTAACTGCACCATTATCTTCTTTAGCTGTTGGTCATCATTATATGCAGGACCCAATGATATGAGGTATGACATAGAACATCAAGGTTCTCATCACATTTTAGGGATACATGAGCAGAAAACAAAAAAAGGTTTCAGGCTCATGTATCCCTTTAATGTGCAATGAAACCAACAATGAAAACATTACAACGCTCATTTAAAGCAAAAAGGCTCAAAAGAGGATGACAATCCTCATACTTCAACAAGTACGGATCTGGCCAATGTACCACGCCATGTTTACTGTATGTCATTTTGAGTATCAAAAGAACTACAAGGGATACAACAAGTAATCTGCTTTGCTTAAGTATTTTGCTCATCATTTCTCACACCGGACATGGAAAGAATCACTCTGCTTAAATTTTGCTTTTTTTTTTTTTTTTTTTTTTTTTTTTTAAACTTTGTTTTGTTACTTTCCTGAAGCTTTGTTTGCCTCTGTGCTTGTTTGTGGATCCAAATTAAGTTCATAAACTGACTAAATTTGTGGCTAACATATAAAGAATAGTTATCCATTTGCGTCTCATTTGGTAGCAATGTCTAAAAATACATTTAAATATACAGTGGATATAAAAAGTCTACACACCCCGGTGTGTCCAGAGTACACACGAACCATTTGTCACTACAGTGTTGAGGGTCTGGGTCTTTCAGGATGTAAGTAAGTAAGCAAGTAAGTAAATTTTATTTAGAAAGCACATTTAACACAGCATAGCTGAACAAAGTGCTGAACTGAGTAAAGAAATGTAAAATAGAAAACAGAATAAAACCAAATAAAGACAGACAATGGACACTAGTTAAAAAAAAAAAAAAAAAAAAAAAAAAAAAAAATGATTAAACCACCTAGGAGAAGAGATATGCTTTCAGCTTCTTTTTAAAAATGATAAGTGAGGGTGCGAGGCGGATGTCCAGTTGCAATGGATTCCATAAACGAGGGGCAGTGACTGAAAAGCTCTAACCCCCTTAGTTTTTAAACGGGACCGAGGGACATACAAAAGACACCTATCAGAAGACCTTAAAAATCTTAAAAATACAGGATGGCTGTACATATGCCTGCAGACTCTCAACACTGTAGTGAGAAATGGTTTCTGTGTACCCTGGACGCTCCCTCCACCATTTCATAAACAATATTTTTCACAGTGCTGCCATTTGGAGTGATCGCTAAGAATTATTAAATACATTACAAATACAAATACATACTTTTTAAATAATCGTTCAGAAATTTCAACTTGAAAATGGCAGCAAAGAAAAAGACATTTCCTCAAACCCCTTTTCTTTTTGAATCGAATTTTAGAATACATTTCCTTTTAAAATTCAAACCACAATATTGTTTTGCATACACTCACTCACAACAAAACAAACAAACAAAAAAAACAACACAACAACAATTAATTAAAACATTTAAGGCCAACTTTCTCTAACACTCAATTAAAATCATACCCTGTAAAAGATTAACTCTCAAAATTCAAGCTTCAAAATTCAAGCATGTGAAAGATTGTTAAAGATTCATAAACAGTTTGTCGAAGATCATTCATTTCACTGAAGATTATCTCAAATCAAACAGGCCATTACATCCTTCAAGGAAACAAATTAACCATCAGCATGATGCCTCTCTTAATACTTGCGGAAAGAGACCCGAAACTAACCTTACCTTCTGTAACACCTAAGCAAAGCTTCAGTGTAAAAAAAACAAAAAAAAAAAAACAAACAAAACAAACCCCACACACTGCCCTTTGAGTGCCATTGGGTGCATTATAGCACGTGGCAGCAAATCAGCATTAGCTTTTGCTAAAGTCACACAAACTCACTTTTTTTAAACTAAGACTTAGTAATCCATCCCTTCTTCACTCTCATACCAGTCTGAAGGAGCGTCTGTTCCAAAATAACGGTCCCCGAAGTTTCCTGTAAAAGACCAGCATTTGATCAACACCGATTATGCTGATTATCCTTGAAAGAAATGTTTTGAACCAAAAGGTCTCCATTGTGTTACTTTTCATTTTTAAAATTAAATCGATAGATTTTTCCAAAAATAAATAATTAATTAATGTCGCAGTTTCAAAGGTTGCTAGGGTCAGAGTCAAACATTGTACCCATGTTCCCAAAAACAGCTGTGAATTAAAGGTGCACTACAGTACATGGCTGAAAAAACCCCTTCACTACACCTACATCTCAGTCTGAAATCAGCAAGCACCCAGCGCAGCCAGATAATCTTCCTGTAGTAATAAATCACTCGCTGTGCTTCAAAAAATCTTAACGACAACACACGCAGTTACACAAGGCGCAGAATTACCCTACATTCACTCTTGCTCATAGTTAGTCTCTTGTGGGCGTCGAGTGAGCACTTTGGTGTCGCATGTGGGTGGGGCGTGCATCTACAGCTCAGCATTTAATACAGCAGATTATTTGTTCTTAAAATTACTGGGAATATTTTAATTTAAAAAGTGTGAAAAATCAGTTGTTTGATGTACACGTTAGATGCCAGGCGTATTCGTATTAGCTATTAGCCACACAAGTTAACTATACTAGCTACAAACACTCTCCAGAGACCCCAATGATCTTTGCAATTTTCTTTAGAGCTTCATTTTTCTTTGTGATGCCTCATATACACATTTACAGATTAGTTTCGTCTGGTTCTATACACAGTTTTATGTTTTTATTCCTTTTTCTTCTGAGTCAGGCAGGACATAGGAAGTAATTTCAGGTAGGAACTAAAGTTGTGAGGGGGAATGAAAAAATGTTGTACTACTAAATGTGGCACTATATGATTGGTTCGAGACAATCATTTGGATTCGTCGCTTTACTATGTCGTACCTAATTTGCATAAATTCGAGCAAATCTCAACTCTCGTCACTGAAATCGCAGCTTTGTGTCACGAGGTATATAGAAAATTAACAGTTGCCTGTTGCTTTGTGGCTCCCTAGTGTGAACATACGTTTAGCAACATTACTCTTGGACATGTATGTAAAGGCAAGCTGTACAAAGCTTTGAATTGTTTGAATGGACAGCTTTATGGAACAAATTAAGTAGATACTTTTTCATTACAAAAAAAATAAATAAATAAAAATACTCAACCATACTCAAATCATTATGAGATGAATTGTGTTGCACATTTATAGAGTTATAACAGTGGTGGCTTGGCAGCTAAGGCTCTGGGTTACTGATCGGAAGGTCGGGGGTTTAAGCCCCAGTACTGCCAAACTGCCACTGTTGGGCCCTTGAGCAAGGCCCTTAACTCTCTCTGCTCCAGGGGCGCTGTATCATGGCTGACCCTGCGCTCTGACCCCAACTTCCTCACATGCTGGGGTATGCGAAGAAAAGAATTTCACTGTGCATATGCATGTGTGATAAATAAAGACTCATTATCATACCTCTGCTTTCAAGCAGCTGAATGGCCTATCTTTTATCTAGCAATGCTAACATGCTAGTTAGTGATGCTAAGAGCTTATTAGAAAGAATAAAGGATAGGATGCTTTGTGAACATCCTCAGAAATCAGTAAGAACTGAATTTCCTGTGTTTATAGTGTTATAACTCATCTTTCAACAATGTCATGACTGTTTTTGCTAATGCTAACTAGTTGAGTTGTGTGTATATAGGCACTAGAAGTAAATAAACATCAATCAAATTATATTTAACTGTTAGAGACCTAATCTTGCCTAATGAACACTCAGTGCTGAATCGTGTCCATGTGGGATTTAAACGGACAACATTCTGGACACTACCACAAACCCGAACCCCTTCTCAGGTGAAATATTCCTTTACTCATGTAGACTAGCTTACCAATGCCTGGGATGATGTGAAACTCATCATTGACCTTCTTGTCCACGGCTGTGGTGATGATGCGCACCTTGGGAAAGGCATAGGCTACGGAGTGAACACCCATCTCAGCCATCAGCAGAGACAGCAGAAAGATCTTATCCTCCTCAACATCATGGTCCTGAAACCAAGGCACAAGGCACATTGTGATAATGCCCTGCTCCCTGCTTATCAAATACATACACAGTAAACTGCAGGAATGCACAGATGGCCTATGATCGTTTGCTGTTTAATTTAAGTAACTTCTGTACTTTCATGAAATTACTGCGCCTTTTACTCTGTAGATATGGCATATTGATATTCAAATCAGCTATTGTGTTCAGCATTGAATTTGTGATGTCACACTCCACAGTTTAATGGCTGACATGAAAGCAGACACTCATGGCTTTAAGAATGTTATAAATCTTTAAATGCTTTCATTTTATTGTGGCAGTTGTATACACACACACACATATATACATACATACATATATATACACACACACACACACATATATATATATATATATAAAAAAGCTTTAGTTGTGCTCTCTGTTTTATATGTGTACCAATGTTAAAACACAGTCATGATACTCTACACACAGAAACCCAACAGCATCCTGACTCATCTTATAACAGACTTGCGGTGAGAAAAAAATTCATTTGTTTGTACTGATTGAAAATGTCTAATAAGTCGATTTCCATTCCGCAGGCAAAATGGAATGCCAGTGTACTGTGAGAAAGGGTTAGAACGTAAACACTGATTCTGTGAAATGCAAATTTAAAGGATAATGATTAAAAAAAAAAAAACGTAATTGGCACCAGATTACTCGGGCTACATACGAGTAAAACTCGAACAGCCATGAGAGCAGCTGCGCCTGTGGACACGGTGCTGTCCATCAGAATCACGTAGTCCTCACTGATGTCCTTCGGCAAGCGCAGGTAGTGGAGCTGGGAAGCAAGTCACATTATCAAAAGGATCAATTAGGCACAAACACTTAAAACATTTTCGCTTCAGTCATGTATCCTAAAACAAGCAGAACTCAGCAAATACCAAGGACTGCCAGCAAAAGTCTAGTCCTACTTGTTACTAATGCCTCAAATACCATTCATATATACTTCAGACAGGAAGCTACTGAAGAAAAACCATTGTTCTTGCTGTAACAATGACCCTCTTTGGACCCTATTTCAAAATCTGAATCAGTTCATCTGCTGTTTAAAATGATCCTTATAGTCCTTATACATCCTACAAACATTAAACCACTCGTTCTTGAGACACACATGCGTCGTGGTTCTCTCATGAACGTGCGTCGGAGATCTATGTGGAAGTGAAGATATTTTGTAAATAAAAACTTAATTTTAGGTTTTTTTGCGCACACAAAGCATTCGTATCGCTTCATAAAATTGGGTTTTAACTATTGGAGTAACATGGATTACTTTTACGATGCCTTTATAAACTTTTTGGAGCTTGAAAGTTTTGACTACCGGACTGTAAACGGAGGGACAGAAATCTCCCAGGTTTCATTAAAATGTCTTAATTTGTGTTCCGAGGATGAACGAAAGTCTTAGGGATTTGGGACGACATGAGGGGGAGTAATTGATGACAGAATTTTTATTTTTGGGTGAACTATCCCCTTTAAGGACCTTGCTCAAGGGCTCAACAGTGGCAGCTTGAAGGTGTTGACACTATGAACCACTATGACACTAGGAACCCATGACCTTTTGATCAGTATATAGAGTGGCAGATGGATGAAAAAGGACTACAACACCACAGAATAATCTAACTGCATACCGTCAAATTAATAAATAAAGCAAGGGCCAAATTACTATTTGTTCAAAACAAACTTTCAGTCCTAAGACCTTCTTTTAGTACATTTCCCACAATTTTACATCACGATAAATGAGTTTAATTACTATCTATCAGGTCACGGAGGATTGATGATGTCATTGGTGAAAGAGGATTAACTTGGTTTCATCCAAAATGTAAAACTGTCACAGGCACAACCTTGGAACCTGGACCACAAAGGTTTCGGCATCGTTTGATATTCCCCTCAATGTACTTGGCATTTGAAAGTAGAGGTGTGCATCAGGACTGGGATCCAGGAGGCAGGAGAGCACAGGCACAAGAAGCTTGTAGGATGAAGAAAGGCCATGTTGCCATACACAGAAATGTCAGATCTCTCACGTGTCAACACTATTTTTCAGTATGGAATAATCCATATATTAAAACAGGGGAAAAAAACCCCTCTGATTTGGGGACAATGGTTTAGAAGTGGAATACGTACTCTAAAGGACTTATTTACTGTAGTAGTGACGAGCTTTTATCTTATAACAATTTAGAAGGAAAATTTCATTTAGAAGGCCGGGATAAGTTTTGGAAATATTTACAGATTAGAAATTGTTTGAAGGCATCGGTTTGCATTGGACAAGACAAGAATGTTTTAGAAGAGTTCGGCATATTACCAAGGCCTCTCCAGAAGGCATTTAATTATCATCAAAAGGTGTATAAGGATTGATGACAAGGACTGTGAAAACCTGAGTCTGATTTGGCAAAGAGACCTTAATAGTGAAATAGATAAGGATACTTGGAATAGAGATTTATCCAACAGTGGGAGGTATATAAAGGAAGCAAGAGGTAAATTTAATCCAGTATAAGGTTTTACACAGGTATTATTACACACCAGTTCGCCTTTATAAAATGGGTAGTGTGAAAAATAATAAATGCTGGCAATGAAAACAACAAACCGGAACGTATTTTCATGCTCTCTGGTACAAAGATGTCCAAAGATTCTGCCTTTTTGGGAAATTGTGTTGAAATATCTTGGGAGAGGGTTAGGATATGAGCTTCCACTTTCACCAAGGGTGTGTCTTTTAGGGGATAAAACTGAGCTTTCTCAGATTAAAAACAATTGCTTCTCCCTTCTTACAGTAGTTGTAGTTATAGCAGTGCGACAGATACTTAGATACTGGGAAGATACCCAATCTCCCACACTCAGTGTGTGTGGTTTGAATCAACGATTGAGAGCACCTCATATGAAAAAATGTTGGCAAAACTGCATGGAATTCACACGGATATAGACATTTGGGAGAATTTTCTTAAGACTGTCACTTCAAAAGGTGATATTAGACCCATGTCTGTTTGTATTATCTTCTAACTTATCCATCTTTTCGTGCGTCACATCTCATGTTGCTTATACATTT
The DNA here is from genome assembly GCA_024331685.1 of Stegophilus panzeri. Taxonomy (NCBI): domain Eukaryota; kingdom Metazoa; phylum Chordata; class Actinopteri; order Siluriformes; family Trichomycteridae; genus Stegophilus; species Stegophilus panzeri. The sequence continues at coordinate 26,406,143 of JANDJT010000102.1, read as the reverse complement.
TATTTTATTTATATATTCTCACACACACACACATTGTTTGTTTTCTTGTTTTGTACTGTGTGTTTAAACTGTCAGTATTGAGTGTGTTATATAATGTATAAGGAACACCAATTAAAATTTAATAAAAAAAAGAAAGGCCATGTTGATAGCACACTGGATGTTCTTGTTTGAGAAGCGGCTTTATTCACTCTAACAGCTGAATTCATGTTTGATACAGCAGTGACCTGTAGATCACATGTCTGCCATGTGCTCAAGGTTTTGTGTTTGAAGTAAGCTGAACACCCACTAGGGTGTAATTCCACAAATTTCCCAATAAAAATGTGCTACCAGCTCAAACTCATCAACTGATAAAGAAAAGAGTGCTTATTGACATTGCACAGGCAACAAAATTTTGTTGTTTCCATCACAGTTGAGCAAACCTACAAAATCAACTACTGTATTCACTGGTACTGTATTTAAATAAACGTCTGGCTGTGGGGTTGTAGGTGTTCTGAGCACTTTACGCACTTCCACTTTGACATTACCCATCACATGCATCAAACTATTTACAACTAAATTCATTTGTATGGCAATGGTTTTCAAGTATTTAACAACGTGTACACAGTGTGGATCAGAAGCACAAATTATTCCTAGTGCTGGATTTGTAATGGCTTGTAATGGCCAATTAGTAGGATATTAAAAAGGCTAGCTATATTTGCACTCCAGTTGGTGGATACAATTGCATGGCATTTATTTAGAGTCAAATCCACAGTCCTCAATCTACAACAGAGGCAGAAAGAGATAGAGAGGTTTTATTATTATTATTATTATTATTATTATTATTATTATTATTATTATTACTACTACTACTACTACTAATAATAATAATAATAATCTGGCTAACACAGAGAGGTAAAGTCAAAATGAGAAAAGGGCAAACTGACCAAAAAAAAAAAAAAAGGATATTGCAATATGAGGCTTTGCACGTAAGACTGTAAATAGACTGCAGACTGGAAATAAGCAATCTAACTGAATGATTAATAGACTGTGCAATAAAACTGTAAGTACCTCAGGCTCCCCACTGTCATGGTTTGTCTGGATAAGAATTTTTCCCAGTCGAATATCTTTACACACCGCCATCAAGGCCTGCTCCATTGTCTCCCCTGCACGCAGAATGGACACTCCAGTAATCTACACACACACACACACACACACACACACACACACACACACACACACACACACTGCCTGTAACCACAGAGAGCTTTACAACCTCAAAACATTTTTTTTGCAGTGACCTGAGCAGAACCTCAGTAAAAATATATTACTAATATCCTGGATGAGGACTATGGTGACCTCAACAAACGTACATCTCAACAGATGTATTCAAACTGTTTCCACAGGAGTCCCACTTTGCAGTTGTTTTGGGAACTCGCGCCCCCTTTATACCCCTAGGTCAAAAAAGACCCATGTCAAATTATATAAAAAATAAACATGTTTATGAAATGAAATAAAACAAAACAGTAAGAAATAACAGCACATTTTTTTTTTATACTGTGCCCTCCACTAATATTGGCACCCCTAGTAAATATGAGCAAAGAAGGCTGTGAAAAATTGTCTATTGTTTAACCTCTTGATCTTTTGTTAAAACATTTCACAAAAATACTCTGCTCTCATGGATATCAAACAATTGCAAATACAACACAGGTTTATACAAAAAAAAAAATATATATATATATCTTTGTTAAAATATAGGTGTGCAACAATTATTGGCACCCCTATTAATTCATATGAGAAAAATATATTTGAAATATTCTAATTGATATTTGACATTGTTCAACCATGACTTCCTGTTTCACAGGGGTATAAATAATGGGACGTGGCTATAAGAAAATAGCACAGGCATTGAAAATGCCCACTTCCACCATCAGGGCAATAATTAAGTCAATAAATCAACCTGGAATTGGACGTCTCTCTCTATTGTCTCAATGCACTGTGAAGAGGATGGTTCAAGTGGCCAAAAAATCTCCAAGAATCACAGCTGGAGAATTGCTGAAGTTAGTTGCGCCTTGGGGTTGGAAAATCACCTACATCACCACAAGTTGTTTGGAAGGGTTTCAAGAAAAAAGCCTCTACTCTCATCCAAAAACAAACTCA
>JANDJT010000102.1:26371469-26384934 GCA_024331685.1 Stegophilus panzeri | reverse complement strand
AATTTCACGTATCGACACACAGTTCATCTTCATTATGGTACCGTATACAGTTTTGGGTGTTTCATTTTTAATTTTACAAAAGCTTCAAGTGCAGTTAATTATGTGTCATGCTGTACGTGCAAATAGACGACTACTTGAAACTGTGGGCTGCGTCCGAAACCGCGTCCTTGCCTACTATATAGTAGCTGAGATACATGTATTTCACCCACTATATAGTAGGTAAGTACGTGGTTTGGGACGCAGCCGTGTGATTAAGGTGTGTACATGTCTGTAATGCACTTTGAGAATGCGACTAAAACAGGAATACTCCACATGTCTTCATTTGATTTGTGTTTACTTCGAGAATGACTTTAGACGTATTAAGGTAATCAATAATAGCTGCTTACATGGCAGTTTCTTAATCAGGTTAATATCGGATTATTCCTGTCCATGTAAACGTACTGAGTGTCGAGTGGCTGGACATGCCCACATCTAGTCGCCAGCTCTCACTGAAAACGAATGGTCTCTGGTCGCTTTGTGTGTGTGAACATAGCTTCATTGTGAAATATCTGGCTTCTCCCTTAGCTAAACACGGATATAAACAACAGCTTATTCAATATGGCAGAATCATTCCAGTTCAGAAAGGTCAAACAGACCTTTTCATCTGCTAAAAAAAAGAAGAAAAAAAAAGAAAAAGCCAATACATGTTTGCAGTAGAACTTAAGTTGTGTCTCACATTCTGCATGTTTATAAGAAAAACATGACTGCAAATACACACTTGGATTAGCATTTCCACTCAGAAAATGTTGCCATGATGCTGCAATGTGGTATTTACCTCTTAACAACCTTGCTGGAAAAAAAAATTAGAAACCATCACAGAAATTCTAATGGTTTCCACTACAAATATCACAAACCATCAGCTGTTAACCATTAAAACCATTACCAAATGGTTTCCATTACATAGTAGGACATATTAAGGATGTAGGTCCAACGAATTAGCAGTAGAGACACACAGGGACCATTACAGAGTCCATTAAAACCAATACAATTCTTATTATAACCATTAAAACCAGTACAAAGTCCATGAGGGTTTCTATTAAAGTAAGGAAGTAGGTTGTCTTTGTGAAAGCCGTGTTAGACTTCTTTTGGCAGGGTGTGTAACGTGTAGGAAGGTTATTATGTTGTGTATGATTATGATTATGATTATGATTATTATTATTATTATTAGTAGTAGTAGTAGTAGTAGTAGTAGCAGCAGCACACTGCTTACAGCTACACAACACGTGCTAAAGTGTTCTCCCTGTAAATAAATCCGGCTGATGCACGTGAATTATTGTGCACACTGGTTAAAGTTAGCCAGCTAGCTTCAGTCAGCACGTTGCCAGATGTATAAAGAGATGTATAAACCTGTATCATGTGAGTAATGTGAAGAGAGAATCAGCGCAGTGCTGCTTTCACCTGTCTGATCTGGAGGCGCGCTGCTCGTCCTCGTCTCCATCTTCTTTTTGTTGCATTTGGACATCAGCGTGGCTCACTGACACTGCCATATTTTCATCGCGCGAGCCGCCTACACACAAGAGCAGACGTGTGTCCACGTCATCGAGGACGTGTGAGAGGAAGAGGAAGAGATGCCTCATATAACATCCAGCTGCAGATCTCTCTCTCTCTCTCTCACTCACTCACTCACTCACACACAAAGCCCCGTGCTGGGGAGACGAGGCCCACGCTGGGCGGAAGTAGTCATTCTTCAAAATTAAAGCCTAAGTCTTTAAACCATTACAGAAAACTCATATAAATCAACAATTTGCCTCAAAATTATGTTTTTGTTTGTTTGTTTTTGTTGTACACTATATACACACTTTACCATCACACCTATATGTCCTAGTTGAACATTTCATTCCAGATTTATTCCCTCTTTGCTGTTATAATGCACTCCACTCTTCTGGGAAGGCAAAATCCACTAGATTTTGGGGCGTGGCTGTGGAGATTTGTGTTCACTCAGCTACAAGAGCATTAGTGAGGTTCAGGTCAGGCGATGGTGAAGAGTCTCCAGTTCCAGTTCATCCCAAAGGTGTTTAGTGAGGTTGAGGTCGGAGCTCTGTGCAGGACACTTGTGTTATTCCAACCTTAACACACTTTTAGTGTGTCCCAAATGACATACTATACAATGTATACTTATACTATGCACCTTACACTCTGCTGTCTAGTGTATGAATTTTAGAAGGGTAGTATCATCTCAAATGGCACACTTTCGGTATTGTACTGACCGGAAGTATATGCTGTTTCCAGGTCGAGGGCAAATCAAACGCATGTAATGCTATGGCACTAGCATTAGCGAAATACCCAAACAGATAACAAAAATGAATTGGTACATTTTACTGTTTATGTTAATGTTTGCTTTTATGCCCAACAAGACCTCAGTCGCCATCAGACGGAGGCGTAATCGTCTCTGCAGGGGAATTTTACTTGCACAATTTAAAATCAACTTAGTAAGTTGTGGTTGTGGCTATGGCTGCTGACAATGCAAACATCTTTTATTTTTTTTCATTCAGCATCTGAGCCTGATATAGCCCCTCAGGAAAGCTGTGACCGTTGAGTGCATGAAGTGTCCATCATTCCACACTTCGGTTTTTTCGGTTGAATGAGTGCATCATCCGGGAACTTAAAGTGCACTTTGTTTTTTGGGGTTTTTCAGTGTGAACACACTAATCACACTATTTATACTACAAAATGGAGTAGAATAGTACACAAGTGTGTGATTTGGGACGCACTACATGTCTTCATGGCTTTGTGCCAAGCGCTTTGTGCACTTTGTGTCATGTTGGAACAGGTTTGGGCCTCTTAGTTCCAAGGGAAATTGCAATGCATTTAAAGACATTCTGTTCTTCAGTTGTGTTTCTAAATTTGTGGTGACATTTTGAGAAAGAACCGCATATGGGAGTGATGGTCAGATATCCACATGCTTTTGTTGATTCATAGAACATTCAAATCAATAGAAAATAATTGTATATCGTACTGCAGTTTCATCAGAAGTAAGATAACTGAAGAATCAGGAGACCAAGAACCAGTGTACAATGAAGGAGATAGTTGACTGCATGTGTGCATAAAGACAACCTGGCTGTTTTTTAGTCTAAACAAAAATTGGACACAGCAGGCTTTTATACTGATGTGTGCATGCAAGGCAACCATATAGATAATGGCCAAGGCTAAGAAAAGAGAAAAACACGAGCAAGGACAGAACATCATGACCCAAAAAACAGACACATTTAAATCATGAGTGAATAAAGACAGTTACAGAAATTACATTAAATTAAATTGATCTTAAAATGAATAAATCACGGACGCACGGTGGCTTAGTGGTTAGCACGTTTGCCTCACACCTCCAGGATTGGAGGTTCAATTCCTGCTGCCCTGTGTGTGTGGAGTTTGCATGTTCTCCCTGTGCTGCGGGGGTTTCCTCCGGGTACTCCGGTTTCCTCCACCAGTCCAAAGACATGCACGGTAGGCTGATTGGCATGTCCAAAGTGTCCGTAGTGTATGAATGGGTGTGTGAGTGTGTATGTGATTGTGCGATGGAATGGCACCCCATCCAGGGTGTACCCTGCCCTGTGCCACATGCTCCCTGGGATAGGCTCCCCGCGACCCAGTAAGGATAAGCGGTATAGAAAATAGATGGATGGATGAATAAATCATGTATCCATTAACAAATAATCATGGAAAAATAGAAAATAATCCCACAACTCCCCCCCTGTGAATGACCCTAAAGGTGTTCACTTCATTTAAAGCAAGCTTAAACTTCCTGTACTATCCTACATACCATAATCACTGGCCAGGAGATTATCCAGCTACATATCTACAAACCAAATTCTGAAAAAGTTGGAACAGTATGGAAAATGTGATAAGTGATTTGTAAATGTACTTGACTTGTATTTTAACAAAAAATGTATCAAGACAATGTATTTGATGTTAATCAACTGCATAGTTTTTTGAATGTAAACATTTATTTTGGAATTGATGCATGAAACACGTTCCAAAAAAGTTGTGACAGGGGCAATTTAGGACTAATAGCGATGTGACAAGTTGAAGTAAGAAGGTGATGTGAAACAAGTGAGGCAATATTCTAATCATAGTGTATAAGGAGCCTCCAAAAAAAGGCCTAGTGCTTCAAGAACAAGGATTCATCGAGGCTTGCCAACAGATGCATGAGTGAATAATCCACCACTTTGAGAACAACATTCCCCAAAGACAAATCGGTAGGATTTTGGGCATTTCACCTTCTACAGTGCACAATATAATTAAAAGATTCAAGGAATCCAGTCAAATGTCGGCGTGTAAAGGGCAAGGCCGAAAACCACTCCTGAATGCGTGTGATCTCCGATCCATCAGACATCATGTCTTAAAAACTGTCATGAGTCTGTAATGGATATCCTGACATGGGCTCAGGAATACTTTGATAAACCTTTGTCAGTAGACACCATTCGCCGCTGCATCCGCAGATGCAAGTTAAGGTTTTATTATGTAAAGCAGAAGCCATACATCAACACTGTCCAGAAGCGCCGCTGACTTCTCTGTGTTCGGGCTCGTCTGAGATGGACAGTAGCACAGTGGAATCGTGTTTTGTGGTCTGACGAGTCACCGTTTCAAATAGTTTTTGGACAAAACAGCTGTCGTGTTCTCCGGGCCAAAGAGGAAAAGGACCATCTAAGCTGTTATCAGCATCAGGTCCAAATGCCAGCGTCTGTCATGGTATGGGGGTGTGTCAGTGCTCATGGCATGGGTAAATTGCACATCTGTGAGGGCACCATTAATGCAGAGAGATATGTACACATTTTGGAGCAATATATGCTGCCATCCGGAGCAGGACGACGCCAAACCACATTCTGCCCGGATTACAAGTGTATGGTTGCGTAAGCAGAGAGTGCGGGTGCTAGCATGGCCTGCCTGCAGACCTGACCTGTCTCCGATTGAGAATGTGTGGCACATTATGAAGCATAATATAAGGTAATGAAGGCCCAGTACAGTTGCGCAGTTGAAGAAATGCATAATGGACAAATGGGGGACAATTCCGCTTGCTAAACTTTAATCAACTGGTGTCTTTACTCAGCACCCAAACGCTGAATAAGTGTTATTAAAAGAAAAGGTGATGTTACACGGTGGCAAAGTCGACTGTCCCAACCTTTTTGGAGTGTGTTTCAGTCATCAGATTTGAAATGAGTGTATATTTTCAAAAATATATTAAATTCACAAAGTAAAACATCAAATAATTAATGTTAATAATGTGTTTTCAATATAGTACATGGTGAGAATTGAATTTTCAAATGACCCTTTTTGTTTGTTTTTTTGCATTTTCCAAACTGTCCCAACTTTTTCAGAATTGGGATTGTAATAATAAGGATTGGTCTAACCTTTCTACCCGTGTCCCAAGCATAAAATAGAGTAATAATATCATATTCAGTGTAGGCATCAGGCCTAATTGTGGAAGTCAACATAACTGTAGTTTGTGCTACCTGATCCTGTTTCATGCTCTTAGAAACACACCTGCAGCAATAGCGAAACTTGATTGATACGCTTAACACGGTCACGCAACACATCTAGATCTTTGATGTACTGAGTTAAATTTCTCGTAGGGTCAAACATATCTGTACAGTACTCACGGCCTACCACTGCACAAATATCTTGTTGTGCTAGGACGTAATCTAAAGCAACCCGATTTTGCTAAATCATTATCCGGTGTGGTTGTAATGTATTGTAGTGGATATACTGTAAGGCCATGATGCGTAATTAGGAATGAGAGCACCTAGAAATCTACTCCAAAAAAGTTTGACTACACGTAAGATACTCAACACAAAGGTTCAGGTAATTTGATGATGCAAATGATATACCAAGGGGGTGTATCTTATTATCTCTTATAAATGTAGCATTAGTGTATGAATAAAATGAAATATCTACCATCCTTTTAGGTGTTAAGGCATGGTTGAATCTCTTGAATCTTGCAGCCTCAAGGAAAGATTGATATCCCTTGTCAGTAGCCTACTATACCTAAAGTACCAGAAGCATAAATTTTAGCATTCTTAGGCATTTTGTAGGCTTCTTTATAGAGTTAGATTGCTCAATACCAGATTTGGACTTGAGTCCAATGTACCCGAACTTGGCATGGACTCGGACATTTTTCCGAGTTCAGTCGAGTCTGCGTCATGTGTAACATGAAAAGAAAGATAAAAAATAAATAACAACATAAAATTAAGATAACAAGAAATTAATGAATGTTTCCCCTCCTGACCAGGGGCTTTCTGTGCACACACTTCAAGCCTCCTCATCGTGTGAGTACCGAATTGAGTTCTCTTTAAATACACATACACCATGTCAAAATGCAGGTCTGGCCGAGTATTTGTGCAAACACAGTCGGTTATGTCTTAAGTGACTGTAAACAGTTAGGAAAAAAATCGGAGGTGTGTCAATACAGTATATTGGATCTGTGCATTAGGTCTTAAAGTGACAGCAGTCTAATAAACCTGCTTCTGTCTGTCATTAACGTTAATCAAACAACAAAAGACAAACAGAAAATCACATTCACTTATTTGACTGAATAACTTCAGCAAATTTAATAAGAATCACTGTATATGTCATACAGAGAAGTCTATTTTATTTTACATTTAACTGCTTTATTCAATTTCCGTAGTATTTCTTAATTGACTGATAGACCTACCTGAGAAAACGTATTGTTATCGTGAAATAAGATTGTACTCATATCGGCCGCCCCTAAACATTTGCCACCCCTAGCATTTGGTGATTCCAGTCTTGAATTTCATGTAAAATGTACTTCTTAATGTAGTAAATATCATAAACCCTGCTGATTTTTTTTCATTTTAGGAATTAAAATTCTCTGTACTCTCTCTCTCTCTCTCAGCCTATGTGGGGGAGAGGCATCAAATAATTGCAATGTCAACTCGAACTGGAGGACAATTACAATTGTAATTTCAAATCTTTTTTTCAATTTAATTACTTTCTGGACTCGGCCGGACTCTGCCATTAAGGACTTGGACTTGAGTCCAACTTCGCCCCTTTTGAACTCGGACTCCGACTCGATTGGTTAAGGACTTGGTCTCGACTCGAACTCGACAAAGGTGGACTCGGACCCAACACTACTTCTTTATCTGCAACTGTGTGCATTTCACTGATCTTATACCAAGTACACTTGCTTTTATCACAGTTCACAGGTCTACAGTACAAGAGCTAGGAACATCCAAGGAGATGTGTAACTTATCAAAATAGACCAAAATTATATGAGGGACGGCCCCGTTACTCAAGGCTTAAGATAAGATCATGGCAGGAAGTAGGTAAATTAATGAACATCAACCATTGAACTTGGCAGGTAATTTACTTTAAGTGGTGCTTCCACACAGATAAAAGTGCCAGCATCACCATACAACAATCATCTATTGAGTGGGTTGTGAACATTGTTTGGGTTTGATAGAAATGAGAAACACTTTTCAAATGGTATTTGTTAAGTCCTGTGGTGAAGCTACATGTCCTACACACAATGGAAGTCTACATGGAGTGATGATATCAGTAACACTGTGAGGAGGGAGGTATGTCTGATTACAGGATGATAAACCTGGAGAGCAACAGTGAGTTATAACTGCTTGTGTAACATCATGACATGTAGTGACATTAAATGAAGAAACATCTGTATGTAACAAAGCACGTGTCGTAGACTGAGATGGCATGTCCTGCCCACACGATGCCAGTAGAGACACTCACAGTATGAGGGATACAGACCTCAAAGCCTGGGAACATATTGTTCTGGTTTAATGTAAACAAAGCCTGGAAGTGTTTCCCTAATCAGTGTTCAAGCCTGACAAAGAATTGGTTGAGTGATGACACCTTAATATCATCAATAAAATATACCTGACTGGAAGTGTCTCAAATCTCCCCAGTGAGAATTTCCCACCCCTTACAATGATTATCAGTACCTGTAAACCCAGTGCCTGAATAGTAACCAAAATACCCTATGTCTTCTCAGTTCTTTCAGAAAAACCTTGACATTAATTTGAACTGATATGTCTCTAATTCTCAGATTTTGACCTTAGGAGGTGAATGAGTGGCTATAGCACTGACTGAGCAAGTAATAGCTTTTACATTCTTTCCAAACACTGTATGAGAACAAGGCTTCTTGATATATCTGATCAAATAACCCCAAGGCCCAGTGGCTACATATGTATTGTTGGATAATGTAAAACCAATGACCATGACTATATTGTAATCACTGATGCTGTCTGAAGGTATTAATTAACCTATAGAATCAGTCTTTGGTGTTGTGATGATGGTGAGGACGGATAGGTCTTGCTTCAGCACAGCACACACAGGCGGCGGACAGCATCGAGGCGTGACATGGGGCCAATTATGTGTGAGTGGAAAACTAATGGATCCAGTATTAGACACTTGGTTCTCTCGTAGCACCCGCACCAACTCCAAATACGCCTCAGTTGTTTTTTCCCCACAAAACACACACACACACACACACACACACACACAAGACAACAGTATCTTGTGGCAGATACAGGAGGAACTTTGGTGACCAGATGTTTTAAGATCAAATGTTGTGTAAATTACCACTATAAAGGATTACCGTCTCTCCCTGCCTAACTTGGGTCTTGTCCACTGAGAGGAGTAGGGCGCGCTAATCGCATGTTGGGGAAAAGGGAATCTTAATTTCGAGTTTAACATCCGATTCCTAAACGCCATCAGATCCTCTCAAAGCTCTCCTCTCAGAGCCACCTAAACTGACCCTATTTAGTCGGTAGTACCACTTAACAATCTTACGTCCCTGACACAACACTGCCAAATCAGCTACTAAGAGGACTTGGAAAGGGTCTTTTCAGTTCACCTCTAATGGACCAGCTGTGTGGTTTTTGGTCATTACCCACTGTCCTGGTACAAAAGCATATTCGTCTTTTGGAGGTGAGGTCCATGCATCCTGGACACGCTGTTGCACAGAGCAACCACTTCAGTTAGCTCTTCACAATACTTCATTAGCGCAACAGAGGAAAGATGAACATCTGCTTGTCTTAGATCGATTATTACAAGTCGACTTGTAATGATCTCATATAGGCTGAGACCAACCCCTCCACTTGAGTGTGGACCAAATACTGCACAAAACAGCTGGCAATGCATCCACCCATGACACCTCACTCTGGTGTAACTTCGACAAAGTCTGACTTTGACGCTCGACAGAAGCCTGTGGTCTATATGGACAGTGAAGCCTCCATTAAACATTCAACATTCTTATGACTTCCTGCGTGACTTGGACAAAGAAATGAGTGAATGCACTCAGCTATCCCCCAGCAAGGGAAGAAATCCTTGACGAGTGATTTTGCTGTGTGCATGGCTGTCCCTGTTTTGGTTGGATAGGCACCAACCCAATGTGAGAATTTATCAACCACCACCAACACATCCTGTTTACCCTGACATGGGGAAAGGTTGATGTACAGTAGTCAACCTGCAGGTGTTTGAACGGTCCTGCAGGTGCTAGGGTGTGAGCTGCAGGAGTTGGCATCCCAGTTGCTTTGTTGTTAACCTGGCACAGAGCACAGCGTCGCACAATGTTGACTGCATATTCACGGAAAATTTGAGTTTGACCATGTAGAAGAAAATCTGTGAACTATACTCTGAACGCCCACATGTCCTAGACTGTGGATTTGTTGGGATAAATATAGTAACAAGGCTTCAGGAGCTACATATTTTCCCCCTTTTGTCCATATGCCAGCAGAATCTAGACTCCTTTATCCACCCAAGACCATACTTCTATCGTGGGAGCATTAGCGTATATGCCTGTCAGGGAAGATCGAATCTGCTGTAGGTTGGACTTAACTGCATCAGAGATTATGATAGTTGAAATCGTTACAGAAGGAAGACTGCATGAAGCCTTGGCAATGAACCTTAATCTTAACCACCGCCCATTGAGTATTGGAAACGTGACTTCCAAGAACATCGGAGATGGAATTCACATTGTATCCTCCATGCAGAATAAACACCAGAGTGTAATGCTGGGTGTTTTCCATCAAAGACTCGTTTCTGCCTGGTTGACAATCAACAACCTCGATATGAGATTGAAGTTACATCGATACACTTCTGTACCACTCTAGCCCAAGTGAGCGAATACTTCGCTCTCTCTCCAAACTGCTCACACACACACACAAACCAGCTTAGCAACTAGCTCACTGATCTCACACTTTTTATCATGTATTAGGAAAGCATGCATCTGCCTGAACACCTGCACCACTGCCTCAAGGTCTTTGCACTTGATGCACTTATCCAAAGCAGAAAAACATTGCTCTCGACTCCACTCTGTTTGTTCTATAATACCAAGCTCATTGCATAACTTAGACTTTTTCCTTCCACACAGCTTATCTAACAGTTGCCTTAGCTCCCTGTCAAAGCTGAGATTATCAGCAAAAACCAAGGACGATTTACAACCTAGTGAGGAAGACTGTCCAACACCCTTAGGATACTGATTACTCATTGCCATACTGTATAAAACAGCACTAACTCACTAGGTACCTAGAAACTTTGACTGAACTCCAATCAATCGAACTCTTATTTCATCTCATCAAACGGAGCCTGTCATCTAGCGAGTTCTTTGACAGGATGACTCACTCACCCATGCTGACATATGTTTGTCAGGACCACAGGAACAGGATCACCGGAATAGGTCAGATCAGATAGGACTTTCTTAATGACCATAAAAATACTTCAGTTTCATCAGAAGTAAGATGACAAAAGAATCAGTAGATCAAGATCCAGGGTATAATGAAAGAAATAGTTTATTGCATGCATAAAGACAACCTGGGTGTTTTTTTAGCCTAAAAAAAATTGGACACAGTGAGGTTTTTATACTGATGTGTGCATGCAAAAGGACCATACAGATAATGACCAAGGCTAAGAGAAGAGAAAAACACGAGCAAGGACAGAACATCATGACCCAAAAAACAGACACATGTAAATCATGAGTGAATAAAGACAGTTACAGAAATCACATTAAATTGAATTGATCTTAAAATGAAAAATTAATTATCCATTAACAAATAATCATGGAAAAATAGAATAGAAAATAATCCCATACTACTGATTACAGACAAAGCTGCATCACAACACCTTTAGTTGTGTCATCTAAATGAATTAAGCTATGAAAATTTAAAAGTACATGCAAAGAAACCGTTTTTTATTATCTTGAAAAAAAATACATAAATAATCATTTCTGGAACAGAATAACACATAGTACGCTTTGGTGAAGCAGCTGGTTTAAACTTCTCAGGACCGTTATTACAAGGCTAGAAAATGCATCAAATGTCTTTTACCTTGTTTGGGAGAAAATTATATTGATCCAGATGTGGACTACAGAAAGCAGCGCACACATCAAATTCCAAGGAAACATCTCTGATCCGTTGTAAGAAGCTTTTTAATATGAAACATTTTACAGGCAATATATAAAAAGTCTACACACCTCTAATAGAATAGAAAATTAAACCAAATGAAATCTTGTCAGATCTTATTCCGCCTTTAATGTGGTATAGCAACAAAAAAATTCTATAACTTTGTTGCATAAGTTTTGGGGACTTGCGAGTATTCCAATTTAGCACATCTCAATTTGCCGATTTTATTCCACTTTTTCTTGCAAAAATGATGTACACGGCCCTCTTCAAGTCATTCCACAGGATTTATTTATTTTCAACAGGATTTATATCTGGGCCATTCCACAACATTGATCTTCTTCTTAAGAAGCCATTCCTTTGCTGATGTGGATTTATGCTTTGGGTTGTTCATCTTCAGCTGTCTAACAGAGGCTTGCAGGTTTTGTGCCAAAATAGATTGGTATTTGGGGCTATCCATGATTCCCTCTATCTTGACTAGCGCACCAGTCCCAGCTGAGGAGAAGCAGCTGCATAGCATGATGCTGCCACCACCATGCTTCATCGTGGGTATGGTGTTCTTTGGGTGATGAGTTTTTTTGGGTTTTTTTTGCATCAAGCATATCTTTCAGAATCATGCCAACAAAGTTCCACCTTGAATGAAATCAATGAAGTTCCTTGGACTTGAATGAAACTTGAATGGCCCCTTCAGGACACGTTTTGGGTGTGGTCATCAATAGGGGGCGGAGTTAGGTTGGTATTCCGCATGTTTATGCTAATTTGTAAGGGTTTTCTTAATGCTGACCTGGTGGCTTGAAAACATTGGCACAATCGGCCAATCAGCTTTCAGCAGACAGATAGGGTTAACTGTGCAATCTCACAAGACGTGAGCAATAGCTCCATTTAGGGACCCACTAAAAATGGTGTTGTTGATCCCCATTGGCCACGGGGGGCGCTATTCAATTTGTTTCACTTTTAAACAAGCATATCCAATGTGAAATGTATACATTGAAGAATCTTTTTTGTCCTCATACATTGGCTTATGCCACAAACTTATGTCTTTTGGCCCTTTTAGCCCGACCCACTCACATTTCTGATCATTTGCACAACATGCAAAACCAACTGTCGCAATCTATTGCTAGGATCTGTCATATCTGTCAATCTTTGCAAGGAGGCGGAGCTTAATTTACTGAAACTGCCTTAACATGAAATATTAGATGGATTCACACAAAACTTAGAACTTATTTTTATTTTTTTAGCATGTTGGCTCTGTGTAAAATGTTAATGGTTGCCTATTACAACCCCTGTCCCCCCCCCCCTTTTTTCTTTTTTTTTTTTTTTTTTTTGCTGTGAACTAAAATTTAGATAAAAGAAACCTATGCTGCTTTATGAGCTCACCAAGTTCTATCAGGTCCGGTGGGTATATTCAGACTTGGAAATGTTTATTCCCCTTTTCCTGTAGTAGATTATGGAGGAATTCAGTTCATCACTGTAGTATTTTGGTGTAGTCCAGGGGTGTCCAATCATATCTACAAAGAACCGGTGTGGGTACAGGTTTTCATTCCAACCAAGTAGAACCCAAACCAGAGTCTTCTGAAAGCCAAGATAAACTGATTAAACAGGTGGAATCAGGTGTGGCTCCTGCTTGGTTGATATGAATAGCCTACACACACACCGGCCCTTTGTGGAAAAGATTGGACCCCCGTGGTGTAGGCTATCTTTGCAGTGTAACATATTCGATAGGCCTACAAAAGCTTCAAATGTATTGCATTATTAAAAGCTTAATAGCATTGCTGTTCTGCAGACTTTAAGCTTTAGGCCTACCTACCTGTCTAAGGAGACAGAACAACTTGTAAGAAGATATTTTCTAAACCTTAAGTCAAGTGTAGTCTGTAACAAATTCCACTTTTTAAACTCTTAAATGACTCACTTTAAGAGTCTGTAACTGAGAAGTGCTGCTGCACTTTAATACTGTAATAATGTGGTGTGTGTAATATATATTATATATATATATATATATACACACACACACACACACACACACACACACACACACTATCTCACAAAAGTGAGTACAC
>JANDJT010000102.1:26337295-26349417 GCA_024331685.1 Stegophilus panzeri | reverse complement strand
TTTAAAATACAGTCTCCTGAAAAAGGGATGTTTCTTTTTTTTTTTTTTTTTTTTTTTGCTGAGTTTATAATTTATAGGCTTGACATTAATGCAAACACACTTCTGGGAAAATTCACACTCATTCACATTTGCCTTTATTCATCAAAGTCTCAGTCAAATCTGATCATACAACAAGCAAATTCTAACAAGTTTCCTTATTCATCAGTTTTATCTTTGTTGTGTATGTGTGATCAAACTTGCGTCTATTTGGTGTGTGTGTGTGTGTGTGTGTGTGTGTGTGTGTGTGTGTAAGCTTCAGTGTAACGCTTTAACAATAAGAAAAAATGCCTTGACTTGCAAGTTAAATGATCTAGATCAATAGAGTCAACGGCAAGTAAATGCTAGTATTATAACAAAAATCATGTAATCACCTCAATAGCATAGTGTATATTGGAACCTCAAACTAATATCAGGTTTAGTGTCAACATGTAATTTGTAAATGTAAAGCAGAAGGTACAGACATGACTATCATCAGCCCTTTAACTGTGTAATAACTTACATACCATGAAGCTCTGACCTGGATATATTTGCTCAAGATGGAAACTCGCTATGTTTAAATGAATGTTTTAAGCTTTAAATCTAACTCTTTCATTCATCTTCAGTAACTGCTTTACTCAGGTCAGGATCCTCCCACCGCAGGAATACACACAGAGTGGGACACACACACACACACCCCTACCCTTACCCCTAGAGGCAATTAATCTTAGTCAGTCCACCTTCCTGCATGTTTGTGGGAGGTGGAGGGAAACCGGCGAACTGTGAAGCAGCTAATTTGAATAAAAACACAGGAGCACAAAAAAGCAAACCTATTGGATCATTTCCTTAATTGAAACCGTGGGAGCAGTTGGTTTTCACTCTGTGCACACATTTTATGCTGTTTTTAAGGAAACCAGAAATTTTATTTCCCCCCGCCACCCCCCTTTTACTACTTGGTTCCTGGATAACTGTAGCATGCTGAATAAATTAAGCTGTGTTTCATGTAAATCAGAGGTACAGTATATAAGGGGAAATATAAGGGGAAAGATGTACTGTATATGGCACACTGTATGCCCAAAAGTATGTGGACACCTGACCATCACACCCATATGTGCTTGCTGAACATCTAATTCCAGATTTCTTTGCTGTAATAACCTCCACTCATCTGGGAAGGCTTTCCAGTAGATTTTTGCCCATTCATCCACATGAGCATCCATTTATTTGAGGCTGATTCATGATGTGGGCTCAAATCACCGGTGACTTTAATGTTGTACAGCTGTTTCATGAATCATTCCACACACACAGGTCTGTACTCATTTCTATGTGACTTTGATGAATAAGGGCCATTATCTCCAGTTGGTATGCAAATACCTCCCATGTTGTTGTTGTGCTTTAAGGTCTGCTTTAATGTGTTTTGATATTGTGGGCTGCACTTTAAGAAAAAAGGGTACTATATTTGCGAAATACCCTAACAAGGCAACGCACGCTTGCATGAGTGCTGTTTTAAGCCTAGTAAAAACTGCCAGTCAAAAGATTTCTTATGAAAAGGACCTTACTGTCTTGCTGAAGTACTTTAATTAGTGTATATTGTGTATCTCACTTTTGATAAAATTGATATATTTTACAAGTAAACACTTTAACATACCACGCCATGATCAACATACTACTCCAAGTGATTAAAAAAAAATGGACCAACATTTAAATTTTAATATTTTTTTATAATAGTGCTGCACTTAATGTATGTTCAGCACTGGCAGAAAATGTCTTAATGTATGTAGAAGATCTGTTTCTGACAGCAGATCACGCACTTTCTTATACTGGATTTGCCTTTGGGAGTTCAGACATCCTCTTGGAGATCAATTTGATAAAGTGGAACTGTTAAAATGGAGCTAAATCTGAGCGGAAGTTTCAGATTTGATACTAATTCAACTCAATAACACAATCAAACATTGAGGAGTTTATTTTCCTACTGGAAACATGAAAATGAAATTAAAGTTGTACGTTGCATTGGGTGAATATGCAGTATAACAAACAGATTAACGAGGGAAGCAGATCAGCGAAATATACCAACATGAGTAATATCCATGTGAAAAAGAAATCTGAGTTAAATTTAAGGAAAAATGTCTGTTAATCACTTACTGTATGTCCTGTCACTTCTGATGTTTCCTGCTTTTTTGTGCTATGTTTAGAAGTCAGTGTTACCGTAAAAACTGTAAATACTCAATGTGTGTTTGCAAAGTCCTTGTGAATGTGTGTATATATGTTTTGCGTATTGTATAAACAAAGTCCTTTGTGTAAATGTTTTATGGTGGTACTATATGTATCTAATGTTATCATTTGTCACTACATGTTTAATAAAGTGAGCTTTTTGTAAGCCACAATAAAATGAACAAGTGGCCAAAAAACCCTGACTTATGAGGTGTTTAAGCTCTTAACCAAGAAACTATGCATTAACAAACTTAACCATAAACTGGTTGCGCGGTGGTGGTGTTTTACCCTCAGCTGCTCAAAGAAATAATTCTGATACTCAGGAACATGTGTACAGAGCTAATCTGATCCCACAAAGGAGTTTAAATAACCGAAATGAAGGAAAACAGAGCACCATGTTAAGCACTCATTAACGAGCCTGAAATAAACACCACACTGTTCAGATGTGTGTCTGTGGGAGCTAATTACAGCTGCTGAGTTCTGTAATTAAAGGCATGAAAAATGAGGCAGGTGTTCAGCTGTATTGCTTCACACTTCATTACAAAAAGCTATTACATTTGAGAGGCAACATTAACTCAGTGCTGAACAGTGACTGTTGGTTATTATACATATACATAAAGACGTTAGATATAGTATGAATCGGTCTAGGACGACTTTCCAGACAAGTATATTTTCTGCTTTTGTCAGTCATTACGGCACTTAGTAAAGAATTGCACTTCTGACAGAGATGAGAGAATAGAAAGGACAGATGAACTCTGCACTTAACACCTTTATGTGGGAACTTGTTCACAGGGCAGATGACCAATCAAACGGTAAAGCAAACGGACCACCAAAACACAGTAAACTAATAACCTTGCAAATGATCGGGACAAAAAAAAAGAAAAGTATCAAAATCTAAATATATTGCTGATTTGTTTAATTAGGACACAAACACATGATAGAAAATGATTTGAGAGACATTTGCATTATAAATAAAACCAAACCTAGAAAGCCTTCATATTAGAAAACTCTAGAACAGCTCAAAAGTGCTATTGCTGTTGATGACCCAATTCCTTTGCCTTATACCTGTACAACACAGCAAAGAATTAAAAACAAAGTGCACAAAATATAAAACCTTTCACAAACTGTATCAAAATAGCGCAATCTATCTTTTTCCAGTCCCCAAAATAAGTTAGGATTTTTTTTTTCTTTTTAAAAATTGGATAGTCTACATAAAGTCATAGAAGAGTAAAAACTATGAATTGGACTTTAGATTAAATGTAGCACACCATAAAGTCTATACTGGTTGATCAAGTGTGTTTACATGGCTTATTTGAGAGCATCTAGGGCACTTGCACCGTCTCTGCCATGCACTGGTGGACAGTGGTAGAGGCTGCGTCTTTTTCCTGAGAGCAGAACATGGTGCTAAACTGTGCTTGGGCCTCTTGAATGAGTTTGTGCATAACAGGACCATCCAGGCCACTAACACAGTGAACACGCACGAGCCCCGACTGGCCAGCTGACAGCACCCAGGAGTGAGCGTCCATGTTTGGATTGAAGCACACCTACAGGAGGAGGAGAAAGAAGAATCGTTAAACACCAGTGCTGTGCAGTTTTTACTTTTTCTTCTTCTTTTCTCCCGTGAAACGTTTGGAGGATATGAGGGAACTAATTTTATATTCAATTCAGTATTTCTGGAGGACACAAAGCAAAGCGATTCCAAATGACAGAAGGCCATGAAGTAACATATTTAGATTAGACGACCAAATACATGAAGCTTTTATACTTAGCAAGAAGGACTGAAACGAGCTTCCATTAAATGGTAAATGGCGCACTTATATAGCGCTTTTTTCCAAAGCGCTTTACACTGTGTCTCATTCACCAATTCACACACCCACACACACACTCACACACCAATGGTAGCAGAGCTGCCATGCAAGGCGCTAACTTGCCATCGGGAGCAACTTGGGGTTCGGTGTCTTGCCCAAGGACACTTCGAAATGTGGAGTCACGTGGGCTGGGAATTGAACCGCCAACCCTACGATTAGTGGACAACCCGCTCTACCACCTGATCCACAGCCACCCCATTATTTTGTCAACAAATAATACTGAGAATCATGTTAAGAGGTAACCATGGAGACAGATGCATAAATACTATGATGGATGGATAGATGTTGTCCTTCATACAAGTATATGTTAGATATCATTAAAAATCGCTTATACTTTAATGTGATCTAATCAGAAACTGCCGAGGTTTTAGAATGAATCTTTTTGTGAATAATATATTTCATGGTTCATATTTCAACTTCATATCCACTACAGAGCACATAAAGCCTGAGTTCTTTACGTTGTTCTTACTTTGTAGAGTGCATTCAGAGGCATCTGATCGACAGAAAGCAGGCCTTTAGTCTCGGACGCATGCAGCTGCTTCAGTATAGGCTTCTGCTGATATTTTATAAAAGATCTCTGTGTGGGAAAGAAAGAAGCACCGGTCAGTGTGCAAGTTCGAAAACACAGTAAGCTTTAAAAATACTAACGTCCAAGGTTCCAGTCTTTAGGATTGTGTGTGGCGCTAGAAACGGCAGTCACCCTTTTACAGTAGAGGTCATTTAATAATGGCACCCAAGAAAGTGTGTGCGAGTACGAGTTCGATGCGGAGAGCTTAATTAGCCTAAGTCAAACAGCCCTGACTGCAGTGTGTGCATAAACGTGTGAAATGGACTTGTGCATGGATGCATGATGGTGAAGGAGTGGAGCACAGCACAGACGGGAACACATGGAGTGTCGCCATGGTAGGAGGTCCATCCTTTACATTCTTCACTTTACAAATCTAGAATAAAATGATGTGTGCCTGATTTAGTAAGTATAATTCCGAAACAAGCAAAGTTGATTCTTTGACCTGAACTGAGAAGTGGTTCGAAGTAGCTGGACTGAGTTATGTGAAATAACTGTGCACGTGTGCTGTATTGGAAAGGCCATATGTAGAGACTCATAACCGAAATCAGGTTGATATAGTACCCTAGAGAGGACACTGAAAGATATGTGGGTGGGCAATATGATTAAAACATCTCCATAGTCTGTTTTCACAGAAAGATGTGTGAGTGTTGTCATACTAAACACATTTTGTGCACTGAAAACGCTTAGACATGGCAAGCAGAGTAGTTTTATGAGCCTAATCCAGCTCATGCTCTCTCTGACAGACACGTGAACAAACTAATAATAACCAAGAGGAGGCATGTTCTTATCATATGTTTCCTCCTTGTTTTGTTCGGTAACACTCCGTGGCTGTCATGACATTGTAACTTATTTTTTCATATCGCCCAGCCCTACCTGCAAATCTAATTCAACAAGTTCAGTAATCCAAGTTTGAAGAACAGGGTCTATAAAAGTAAAAGGATCAGAAGTCAAGCACAGGTTAAACTAGTGAACTGCACAAGAAGACACTCACAAGGTCCATGTCATGGAAGCGGAGGTAGTATTTTCTCATGGCGCCTCTGTAGGTCTGTGGCTCCTGCTGGGTTGAGTCACGCTCTTCCTCCTTCTCCTCCTCTAGCTGGGCCTCGTCAGTTCTCTGACCAGGCTCAAACTGCACCAGCTCTGTCCTGTACACCGGCTATACAGAGAAGGATATATTACAACTCCGTGATGAATGATTCTCAGTTAAGTGATATATTACTGATATGTCCTGGGATGGTACGGTATGTCCTGAGAACATGAAACACTACATGAATTATCATTGCTTTTGTCCCCTGCTCTTGCCTGATTGAGTTACCATACGACAAACAAGAGTGTTAAACAACATCGGAAATGATCGGACATTAAATATATTATTGGGATATGCTTCAGGACATGTTAAACTCTAGTAGGAAATCATGTTGCATCAGGTACATACAAATCGATGTCTCTTGCTGTTGCCGTAATTGCAGTTTGGGTCACACAGCACAGAGCAAACAAACTCTCCAATGTTGTCCCCGATTACACAGGAGTTAATCCAGTCAGATACAGAGAAGCTCTTTGACAACATAAGAGAGAGAGATTCTTGAAGCCAAATGATAGTACAGGACATTACATAATGTATCATCATATGAAGGGCTGGCACAGTGAACAGTGTCTACACAATACTCACCCATACAGTAGCTTTCCTTGAGCAAACAAATAAAGGTTTATAACCGAAGTAACCTGAGTCAACGTAGTGAAGTCCTTGCTGCCCAAGCCTATGAAGTGAACAAAGGCCATATAATTTGCAATACATGTAATCAAAAGAACACGATGTTCACATGATGTCTTCACATATAGTCTGTTTTCACCTTTTGAGACATCAAACATTAGCTGGTGGACTGAATACTTACGTGGCATAGCAGGACTCCTGGGTGACAAAAACTCCTGGCCAAAAGATAGGCCAGGACACATCAGTGTGCAGGAAGCGCTTTATTGCCTTAAGGGGAGTGCAGGTCTTAGTCAAGTTCCACAGTTTGATCATACGATCATCCCCTACGGTCACCATCAATTCACTACAGTAAAAAAAAAATAAAACAAGAAAGAAAATGCTCTACATACATACTGTGGCCCCAAAAGGTATTTGAACACTTTTAAAATAAAGGCAGAAAAATAAATTCATACATTTTATAAGATTTACCGCAAGATTTACCGCAAGCACACTTTTCAAGCAAGTAAGTTCCAAAGCACAGTAACGTTAATGGGAAATGTTATGGAGTTTGGAGCTTATTCTTCCTCAATAAAACAGAAAGCACAGACTGAGTGACTGTGTTAGTTATCTGTGTCAGTAAAAGGGACATTTGCAGCAATGCACGGCAATCCCTTTGTTTGACAAACTGATGTATGATATGCGAGAGGAATGTTGTGAAACTGTGATAAACTTGAATAATCTGAAACTGTTACCTTGAGGCCCTGCACCAGCTGAGGCGGCGAATGGTGTTCTCATGAGCCAAGAAGCAGTGGTAGGGGTAGAGAGAGATAGATCTGTCCGGAGATCTAACTCTAAGCAAGGGAGACTTGGTGCTCAGATCCCACAAAGCCACCATACCTAGAGAAGGAGGTAATAAAAAAAATAATAAAATCAAAAACACTGAGAACATTGCAAACACTGTAAAACTATTTTTTTTTTAAATTAATTACATGTTAACAAGGTCACATACATAATTGAAGTCGGGACTATAAAAAAAAAGTGATTAGCTGTAACTGAGCTCATTATAAACTAAAAATAAAACCATATAAATTATGCGTGCATGTGCTCTGTGGTCAACAGTAGTGGAGATACTAATTTCATTTGTGTATAGCAAAGTAGATGTGATGAACAACACATTGTTTCTTAATTTTTAATCTTATGTTTTGCAATTGAAGGCAATCCATGCACAGAAGGCTGGCACAGGTTTATCTGTTTATCTGTTTATCTGTTTGGCAAGCATGGACAAGTGAAGCTAAAATGCCTCAGAGAAAGATCTTTTGTTGCTTTACTCCAGAGTCAGACAGCAAGGCTTTTAAGGTTTGTATAAGATACAAAATAGGCTTAAAAACACATAATATAAAGATACAACTTGTCGATCTTAAAGCTGCGGACACCTCGTTTTCAATATGTAAATCGTTCAACTCGATAGCCATTGTGACCCCAGACAGCCTGTTCTGACAACTAGCAAGTAGCAGTGAGGCTTGGAGCCACAAGAAAGCAGGGTCTTGCCAGTGAGATTGCATCTGGTCTAGTTGCTGAATCCTGCACAGAACGGGTAGAATCAGCAGTAGAGTAAGAACAGCATACAAGAAGTGATGAGGCCTGGTGTGGGCCAGGACACCCTGTCCCGGTGGGCTGTACGGCTAGTCCAGGGTGAACCACTGGTCCGCATTGGTCCACCTGTGCCTCATCAAACCTTTTCCAGATCTGGTCTGAGCATCCTTTACGGACACTGATTCTGCATGTGGAAAACTCACTGGCAAATGTAATTGACTGATAACATTTTTAGGATTCTTAGTAAAATGACTCTCAGGCTGATGATCTGTGTAAACTGCTTTATTGTTACGGAGCTTGTGTCAGTGTTCACAATGAGATTGAGCACCATAACACGAGAGAAATCACACAGGAGAAAGTCAGCCAAATGTGGAACATACATTTGATCCTGATGCTAGAGGCCATCAATGGAAAAAGGCTGTTTTCAAGAGCAGTTTTGACCTTCTCTATAGTACCTTTGTCCTTGGAAAAGAACCCAAAAGAGCTGGGATCCGGCAGTAGCCATGTAGATGTTATCCCGGCAACACTTTCGTCAGGACCCACTAATTCAACGTAGTCGCCATCCCAAGAGAGTTTTTGACTGTAAATGGCCTATTGTTTACCCCTGTCCTTTAGGAACAAACCATATGAGATCCTTTAGTGGTGTGTGGCACTGTTTAGCATTTAAAAAAAGAACCCTGTAAATACTTATCACGTGTTTGAGAACGTGACCCTGCAAATATGAATTCAAAACCTGCATGTAAATCCAGATCCTGGATAATGAGTCTTTATTGGACACGTATACATTAGAGCACAGTGAAATTCTTTTCTTCACATACCCCAGCATGCCAGGAAGCTGGGGTCAGCCATGATACAGCACCCCTGGAGCAGAGAGGGTTAAGGGCCTTGCTCAAGGGCCCAACAGTAGCAGCTTGGCAGTGCTGGGGCTTGAACCCCCGAACTTACGATCAGTAACTCAGAGCCTTAACTGCCAAGCCACCACTTCCCCCTAACATGGATCTCTCTAGGGCTCTCTCTAGGGCTTCTATGGTGACCTTTAGAGTGACCTTAGCACACATCAGGAAGAGTGGATTTCACCGATTACATCTGGCAACTCACATCTGGGGAGCGCCCAGTGTTGTACATCCGCTCTCAGGAAGCTCTCTGTGTGGGACAGCTGATACAACAAAGTAGAAATAAAATGTCTGGCCATCAAGTGGGCAGTCCTCAACATTCGATACTATCTGTTGGGATGGGCCTTCACCGCTCCAATGGCTCCACCACATGAAGTATGCCAATGCACAGATCACTCATTGGTATTTGGCACTTCAGTTATTTAAGTTCAAAGTAGTGCAAAGCCTGGGGGAGCAGGAGACCCGTCCTGAGTCAGGTGGTTTGGGTTGTGGGGCAGTGGGCGCGTGTTTAGTTGTGTTTTGTGAATGGGAGGAGGGGTCAAGAAGTAGGGCGAGCTGAGTGGTACAAAAGCCAAGCAGTGAGAGCTGAGCTGTGCATGTTTGTGTGAGAGCCTTAAACTTTCAAGCTACAATAGCTCTGAAAAAAGAATTAAGAGCCAAATTGAGTTACCCACTTATTTTCCACTAACAGCTACTTTCAGGCTTTTATCCATACATCTTCTATACCACTTTATCCTTTTCAGGGTCACAGGGAAACCTGGAGCCTATCCCAGGGAGCATCGGGCACAAGGCGGGGTACACCCTGGACAGGGTGCCAATCCATCACAGGGCGCACACACACACACACACACACTACGGACACACACACTACGGACACTTTGGACACGCCAATCAGCCTACCCTGCATGTCTTTGGACTGGGGGAAGGAAACCGGGGTACCCAGAGGAAACCCCCGTAGCACGGGGAGAACATGCAAACTCCACACAGACAGGGCCATCGAATCGAATCGAATCAAACCCCTGACCCTAGAAGTGTGAGGCGAATGTGCTAACCACTAAGCCACCATGCGCCCCAGGCTTTTATCCATGAAGTTAAAACACTGGTGGCAGTGATGAGTATGGACAGTGATATGTATGGGTAGCTATTAATCTAAAAATAAATTGAATACACCTTTAAATTTAAGGAAAAATAAAGTAGAATACAAATTACCATCACAGAAACCTGCAGCCAGGATGTTGTGTGGTTTAAGTGGGAGCCAGTCTAGGGCAAAACACAGTCCACTTCGGCCTTTGTGATCTGCCTGGCTTGCGCCAACCTGCAGAGTCATGATGCGCTGCACCTACACAGAGACACAAATCCAAGATTCGAAAGCAAACCTACGTGCTTCATAAAGGAAAGAATTTCTTTGAAAGAAGTTTTTACAGGAGAATACTATAAGGGAAGCACTGTAATTTCATTTCCCTGAAAGTCTTCAGCAGAAAATTGCCAAAAATGAGGCCTTTTGGTTTTCAGTAAAATATAAGTAAAAATGGTGATGAAAAATGTCCAAAGACACGACAAAAAAAACCAAACAAACAAACAAAAAAAAAAACGGACAGGTTTGATGAAACGTTACTTGAAAGCACGTTATCCCAGTCAAATTCAGACTACACTGTGCATTTCATGTTATTTTCAACAACGAGTGCCTCAAAGCTCAAACTCATTCATTTTTGTCTAAGATGAAATTATTTAAATCTCATTAAAAACACAAACAGGAAGTTTAAAATGTTGAGCACACTGGTGGGACTCACACACCCCTCATTGTTGTAATCTTGCCGCTAAACCTTACACCAAGCACAAGCATAACTTCAAATCAGTAATATGTAATATGCATGTAAATGAAGATTGTCCGTTTATTATGAAATTTGAAATAAAAACGCTACAGAAAACGAATACTATAATAGTCTATCATTAATGCAAATTAATTGAAAAACAATCAACTGTCATCATATTGGGATAAAGTATAATAATTTTCCAATAGAATAATAATATGAAGGTGATTATGAAAGACTCTTGCTATAAGTCAAGCCAATGTAATAAAGTGATAACAGTGATCAAGTTCTGCCCTGAATAAGCTATTTCACATAACAGATGTTTGCATATAGTCCATAAGACACAATAATAACTGAATTTATAAAAATGAACCAGTTCAAAAGTTTACATACCCTTGATTCTTAATACTGCGTATCGTTACCTGGATGATCAGCGACTGTGTTTATGTTTTGTGATAGTTGTTCATGAGTCCCTTGTTTGTCCCCAGCATTTAAACTGCCCACTGATCTTCAGAAAAATCCTCCAGGTCCTGCACATTCTTTACTTTTCCAGCATCTTCTGTATATTTGAACCCTTTCCATCAGTGACTATATGATGCTGAGATCCATCTTTTCACACTGAGGACAACTGAGGGACTCGTACACAACTATTACATAAGGTGCAAACATTCACCGATGCTCAAGAAGGCAACATGACATCACTGATCATCCTGTTCAAAAGTTTATACCCCCCTGGCTCTTAATGTATCGTGCTGCCTTCTTGAGCATCAGTGAATGTCTTGTGGACTATATGTACACATTTGTTATGTGAAATAGCTTATTCAGGGCAACACTAAATAAAAAACACAATGCAATTTTTATGATCTCTCTCACTTTTCCCTTTTTTAAAATGTATTTATTTATTTTTACATTTTTCAGATTCTGCAAGGCATATGTAAATTTATGAGCACAGGCGTATACAGTGCCCTCCACTAATATTGGCACCCTTGGTAAATATGAGCAAAGGTTGTGAAAGTTTGTCTTTATTTTGTTTAACCTTTTGTTTAAAAAAAAAAAAAAAAAAAAAAATCACAAAATAATCTGCTCTCAGGGATATCAAACAAATGCAAACCCAACACAGGTTTATCAAAAAAACAAAACCCCAAACAACTAACAAAACAAATTTGTTAAATATAGGTGTACAACAATTATTGGCACCCCTATGAATTCATATGATAAAAATATTTGAAGTATATTCACACTGATATTTTAAAAAAAAAAAAAAAAAAAAAAATTAGCACACCTGGCTGACTAGGATCAGGAAATTGCTCAACCATGACTTCCTGATTCACAGGGGAAGATGATGGTGTGAGTGGCCAAAAAGTCTTCAAGGATCACAGCTGGAGAATTGCAGAAATTTGTTGCGTCTTGGGGTCAGAAAGTCTCCAAAACTACAATCTGAAGTCACCTACATCACCACAAGTTGTTTGGAAGGGT